>JAQQTP010000089.1:38195000-38255000 GCA_029884605.1 Ormosia emarginata
TGAATACTTACACGTAACTTCTATTTTTTTCATCTCCTTATTAGGTAGCTTGTTAGCTAGTTAGGTTACCCAACAATGATTTGAATCCTAAAGGTTCAGACGAATTTTATCTATAATATTAGGAATTTGAAATGTAGAGTTGTCACTCTCAATATAAATTGTGTCACAATTAATCAAATATAAAGAAAAAAAAGCTAGTGAAGTTAGTAATTAATCTCATTATAACTTTAATACACTACAAGAAAATGAGAATTATTCTGATATGCTAAGTGATTATTTTCTTAGCGACTGTGTTGTAAACCTGACTGTAATATGTTTTGATTATAATTATATCTCTTTGCTATCGTATGATTTGGCATTATAATATCTTTATTTTGTGAAAGTGAATCATAGTTTTCATTTGAATGGCTTAGCTTGTTTTGTTGGCTTCGAGTATAATGCCTAATGGCTCATGCTGTAACACGTAAGTCGACTAACTGAATCTTCCTCCTTATATCTTGTGGAAATTATCTACATGTAATTAAAAAAAAAAAATTGTACCAAAAAAAAGACAAATAAAAATATTGCCTTAGATAATGGATAAAAAGGAGCCGCGTTTAAAACAAAAAGATTTTAATTATACTTTTAGTTTTAAATTCATAAAAGATAAATATATATATAAAAAAAGAATGTATTTAATTTAGATTTTATGTATAAGAAATAGATAATTTTTTTGTCAAAATATTTTGTGTGCTGATGCAAAATCGCAATTGTTGATTTTGAGTAGGTGTCTCGACATGGAGGTAATAATAATAGAGAAATAGAAAGGTGGCCAACCGCAATCTGGCATTAGCATATGACACCATAACTACTACTATTATATTATAGCATTTCTTAGGAAAATAATAATAATAATAATAATAATAATAATAATAATAATAATAATAATAATAATAATAAAGTATAAGTGAACTAACCGTACCGACATGCCAAAGCTACGAATAATAGGAACCATGTCATTCCATTCATGTCGATATGCCTATTAATTAGGAGTAGTCAAATCATCTTGATAACCCACTCCCGCTCGAACTTAGTAGGATTGGATTTTAATTTTAAAAATTAGATCTAGCGTATTTTTAAGTATAAATTACATTTTAAATTGATTCGATTTGACATGATGTTATATAATAAATTAAAATTTATATTTTTTAAAAATTAATAACAAATTATAAGATTTTTAATCTTAAATTAACTTATTTTATATTATATAATAATATTTTTGTATTAATATAATTTATTATAAAATATCTCTTATTTTTTATCTTATATTTTTAAAATTTTATGACTTAATTATATACAATGTTTAAAATTATAAAATTTATTTATGTATTGGGTTGTTCCACCCTAAAAAATGACCAATGACTGGGTCGAATCCTGATCCAAAGAAAATGGCTAACTCAAAATATTGTGTCGGGTTTTGGGTCAAGCTAAATTTGTTCCAACCCGTCTCATCAACATCCCTACTATTCATATGCAGGCAGGCTAGCTTTTCGTTATATTTTAACTCGTGGCTCTATGAGTATTGAGTAAAAACCTAAATCCCTATATATTTTTTTCCCAAAAGGTAGAGAGATTCATAACTCAAAATGATAGGAAAACAAAGCAAACAAGATGCCTCACAAAATCACTTC
This sequence comes from Ormosia emarginata, assembly GCA_029884605.1. Lineage (NCBI taxonomy): Eukaryota > Viridiplantae > Streptophyta > Magnoliopsida > Fabales > Fabaceae > Ormosia > Ormosia emarginata. Next base: position 38,196,671 of record JAQQTP010000089.1, read on the forward strand.
CAACAAGTCTGAAAGGATAGCCAAACAAACTCCTATGGCACTACAGACTCCTATGATCTAATCTATAAGTTTTATATCAGCGCAGTGCCTTTTCCTTCGTATTCTTTCATATCAAAGCAAGACAGGAAGAGCTTTGGGCAATTATTCATAACTAAGCCCTTTAGGATTGTTCCATGATAACACCACTAGCATAATTGCATTGACTTAGTTTCGATTAGAGAACAACATTCTAACCAACTGACGCGATGTTTCAAGTTGTGAGTGAATGTCACCTTCAACAAAGAGGACGACGTCCTCTTCCTCTTCATGAGCTTCGTTGTTGTCCATCGACACCATCGCTAGCTACCAAAATGGACGGTTTTGAATCAAAAGGCACATAACCTTGTTTGGGTGGGGTTTAAATGGTGCACCATCACTAGTGTAGATTGAATGGAGAGGAACTGTGTGGCAGCCGTGCTGCAGATAAAAGGTTGCAGCCCAGAACAGGACAAATGGCTAGTACCGAGGGAAGGAGGGGAAAGGCTAAATTCTGAAACAAGAGGCTTGATTTGGCTAGAGTTAGATGACTTAAAAAGACTCCTTAGGGGATAGGGTTAGCCGACTAGTGGAAGAGGTAGCACTAATAGGGATGGAGGTGCAGGAACCCTAGCACTCCATCCTTGGTTGAAAAAACTTGTAAGTCAAATCCCCATATTATTTTATTACTAATTAACAAACTGGAAAAAATGTGCTCTTATTCTATATTGGCAATTTACTGAGACTACATGATCACCAAGTGGACTTGAAAGCATATAAAATTAGTATGGGTTATATATAAAATATGATTTAAATATATTTTTCATCCCTAAAATTATACTGTTTTTTGGTTTTTATCCTTAATTTTTAGATTTCAATTTTGGTTTGGGTCCAACTCTTTCAAAAATTGAGTTGTTTCAGTCCTTGCCATTAGGACAACTTTGTTAATAATGACGTATTTAACGAATTTTCAACTCACACTTGCCACTTATCTTGTATAACCCACTTGGCATTAAAACTTTTCCATTTCCATTGCCCCTTCTTCTTCTTCCTTTTCTCTCTCTCTCTTCTGCAAAATTTCCTAAAGTGAACAATTTCTTCACTGCTCACAAGAAAACCAAAACACATTAAACTTTGCTGCAAACTCCATGACAAATTCACGAATAGCCTTAAAAAGAACCACCTTCCTACTTACCTTGATCGACAAACTTAGCAACAAAATTATTCCTTTCAATCACATTATTTCCATTCTCCAATTCTCTCTCCTCTCTCTCTCTCACCGACAACCAGCAACATTGTTGCCACTCCTCCACCTTCTCAACTCCACCCATTGTTGCCGCTAATAACTACCTGTAATTCTGCCCAACATTCAACCAAATCTTTCTAACATGCAAAAACACAACAAGATTCAAAGTAAAAGCTCAAGTGGAATCGGTCCCAAAAAATGGAAATAGTCCATTCCCTTGCTGAACCACAAATCAAACTTTTTTAAAAAAATCTCAGAACCCCTTGCCTTTGCAAAATCACCCATGTTCCTGCTCCTTCTCAAATCAACCCCACTAAACCCAACCAAATCAAGATTGACTGGACTAGCTCCAAACTCACAGCCCGACCTATGGCCACACGAACCTCCACCCCTGTAGAAAATGAGCAACCCAAGACCATGAACCTATAACCTCAGCCGAATCCATCCCCAAAACCACCACATCAAGCCGCTTAGCGTACAATTGCAACCACTATGCCTCTGCTTACACCGCGCATCACCACTAGGAACTGCCATATCCCTTACCCAATGTGTTCTAGATATTCTAATGGGTTCTAATTTTGGCGGTTTGTTCTGGGTTTGTTGTAGGTGTCAATCTGGGTTCTGTTAGTTGTAGTAGAGGGTTGATAGAGATTTTGATATGTTAGTTTGTGTGGGTTTGGGAGATTTAGGCAAAGGGTGGTTTCAATGCTTGCCACAAAGGCTTGAATTGGGGGGGCTCACAGGTGGGTTGTGTGGAGTTTAGATGTTCGATTTTTGTGGATGGTGTGTGGGTTGTAAGATTGCATAATGATCAAATCACGCAATGAAACAACATAATAGCAATCCAAATATAATTTTTTTGTGTTTACATTTATTTTAGCACTATGAAGATAAATTCATAATTACCTAATTGAAAATCTTTGATACTTTAGAAGTTTTCTTCGATTGCACGAAGACTCTATGTGTATGCATACCGAGACCAACTCTTACTATCAACTTTTTAAAAGATGGAACTTATACAAAAATCTGAGAAGAAAGAATCAAAGCAGAAAAACAATTTTTCGTTTTGTATATATCAATATATATCTCTCATGTTCACTCCCAAAATAAACCTTTGTTGTACATCTCATTGAATAGCCATACGTTTTTGTGTAGCACGTATTGAAGAACTTGTGCATGAAATGCTTAGAACATGCAGCAATTGCTTGGAGCAATAAAAAAAAATAAAGTTTAACTGCAACACGTTTGCTACAAGTCCAACTGCAACACATTTGTTGCAAATCCAACTGCAACATGTTTGCTGCAAATTCAACTGCAACACATTTTCTGCGGCACTTCTGAAAAGTGCTTGGAATAAGTCAATACACGTAGTAGCAATTTTGCTACTTGGAGTAACAAAAAGTTCAACTTGTAGAAATTTTTGCTACTTGATGTAACACAAAGTCCAACTTGGGAGAAATTTGCTACTTGAAGTAACAAAAGTCCAACATGCAATCTGATGTAAGATTCTTATCTAATAAGATTTTAGTTGCTTGTTTACCTTTCTAATAACACTATTACTAATTGTATGTTGCCTAGTAATTATAGCACTATTATTATTTACACTTTGAAAAAACTTTGATTTTTCTATTCTAAATAGAATGTTTTAGATAATTGTATCATATATTAATTATATTCTAAGTGCTAGTAAAGAATATAATAATATTTCATTTGGATTAAAAATTATTTATTTGATTAAATTAAATTCTCTAATTTAATTTATCAAATAATAAATTAAATAATCATTTAACAAAGATTGGAACACTCATTAGTGTGTGACCTCATAGGTTCAATACTAAGCCGGTAGTAAATTAATCAAACTAAATTACTAATCAAGGTTGATATCTAGGAACACTCCTTAACGACCGGATAGCATGAAGTGGTATCTTTTACTTTTCAAGAACCTTTAGAAGAATGATGCAATATTTTCTTCCATCGTTCTAGCTCTGAGTTAACCATAGAGTATGGTATAATTGTCAAACTCTAATAGGTAAACCTTTTAGAAGAATAACCAACTAGTGAATGACTTAAGAAACTCATTTCTTCATTCATTCAATTGCCTTGGCCAAGGTCTTAATTTTGTTGTTATAATCATAGAGCTCAAACTCATTACCAAGAGTTAATGGATTCCTTCTTGATATATCATTAATCCTACAAGTATTTAGTCATACCCAATATCCATTCAACTAGCACCCTAGGGCATTAGGTGTTCAGAATCAAAGTATAACAAGTAACTTGTTAATTACTATGATAATCTCAGGTCAAAGAAAAATTTTACATCATGTCCTTCATGAGAATATCCTATTGACAGATCAATGGTAATATAAACCATTAAGAATTCTCAATTGAGTCAGTTCAATGATCATATTTCCATATGCATCATTTATATATGTGAATTAATAAATAAGATCTATTAATCTCTATCTAATAGAAACAATCACACATATATTGATCTATCTGGATTACTAATGTCCTATTCTAAAAAATCCTACGATCAAGAACACTTTAGATTAAATTATAAAAATTTGTCTCTTATTATCATGATCTCTATCATGATGACACGTGCCTAAATTTAATCAAGGACTTTGTCATATTAAATAAATAATTAAATAATGACAAATAAAATCAACATAAACTGAATGCCATGTTATTTATCAAAATAAAATGATTACAATGTGTTCTAAAAATTACACAATAGATTGGATCTAAGACAGACCAATTATTCCTAACAATCTCCCACTTGCACTAAAGTCAATCTCTTATGTATTTCATTCCCAATTCTCATTTGTGCTTGTCAAACTCCTTTACACCAAGTGCTTTGGAGAACGGGTTTGCTGCATTTTCTTTTTCATCAACCTTTTGAATCTTAAAGTCTCCACGTTTAATGATTTCTCTAATTAAGTGATACTTTCGGTAAATATGTTTAGACCTTTGATGCGATCTCGGTTCTTTTGCTTGAGCAATGGCTCCATTACTGTCACACAACAATGGAACTAGTTCTTCTATTGAAGGAACCATACCAAGTTCAGAATGAACTTCTTCAACTAAACCGTTTCTTTAGCAGCTTCATTTGCTACAATATATTCTGCTTTAGTTGTTGAGTCAGCTACTTTAGCTTATTTAGAACTTTTCTAACTCACTGCACCACCATTTAAAGTGAAAATATAACTAGAAATGGATTTGCTATCATCCTTATCTGATGCAAAACTTGCATCTGCACAACCTGTTAGTTTTAGTTCTTAATCTCCATAAATGAGGAATTGGTCTTTAGTTCTTCTCAAGTACTTCAGAATGTTTTTAACCACTTTCCAATGCTCCTCACCAGGGTCTACCTGATATCGGCTTGTTACACCCAGTGCATAAGCAATATCAAGACATGTATAAGTCATGGTATACATAATAGCTCCCACTGCACTTGCATATGGTATTCTATTCATGCGTTCTCTCTCTTCAAGGGTTTTAGGACTATCCTCCCTACTGAGAGAAATTCCAGTGCCTATCGATAGATAGCCTCTTTTGAAATTTTTCATGTTATACCTCTTTAAGATGATATCAATGTACATAGACTATGAAAGTCTAAGCAACATTTTAAATCTATCCCTATAAATCTTTATTCCCAAAATATAGGTTGCTTCTCCCAAATCTTTCATGGAGAACTGTTCAGAAAGCCAAATTTTTGTACTTTGCAATGCTGGTACATCATTTCCTATGAGTAATATGTCATCAACATACAACACCAAGAAAATAATTGTGCTCCCACTAAATTTTTTATAAACGCAAGGCTTCTCTTCACATTTAATGAAATCAAACTTTTCAATTGTCTTGTTGAAGTGGATATTCCAACTTCTAGAAGTTTGCTTTAATCCATAAATTGGTCGTTGTAACTTGCAAACTTTATTATGATCAGACGAGGATGTGAAACCATCAGGTTGTGTCATATACACCTCCTCTTCAAGCTCACCATTTAGGAAAATAGTTTTCACATGTGTCATATACACCTCCTCTTCAAGCTCACCATTTAGGAAAACAGTTTTCACATCCATTTGTCATATTTCATAATCATAGTATGTTGCTATAGCAAATAAAATCCAAATTGATTTGAGCATTGACACGGGAGAGAAGATTTCATCATAATTTATTCCCTCTTTTTGATGATATCCCTTGGTAACAAGGCAGACTTTATAAGTCTCTACCTTTCCATCCATTCCAATCTTTTTTCTTGAAAACCCATTTACAACCAATAAGCTTTATATCCTTTAAAGTTTCAACTAAAGTCCATACTTTGTTAATTTTCATGGATTCCATTTCAGATTCCATGGCTTTTTGCCACTTCTTGTAGTCAGAACTTTGCATGGCCTCTTCATAGGTTCTAAGGTCATCATCATTATAATCAACCTCATTTGACGCATCATCTTGTACTAATAAGTTTAATCTACTCGGTGCACGATGTGTGCAACTAGACCTTCTAAGAGGTTAATTTGCAACTGATTCACTTTGTACTGGACCTTCTATCGGTTCTAAAATTGGTTCATTAACCTGTTCTTGAACCTCGACAATCGAAGTTGGTGACCTTAGTGTTAACTTTAGAACATCCAGCAAATGTTTATCAACTTGCATTTCAAGCTCTTGAGCTTGCGTAATTTCATTGGTTTCTTGAACTTCATCAAGCTCTATTTATTCACCATGATTTCCTTGTGAAAGAAATTTCCTTTCTAAAAAGGTTGCTCTTCTTGCCACAAACACTTTGTGATTAGAAGGGAGATAGAAATAATATCTCATTGTTTCTTTGGGATACCCAATGAACCTACATTTATCAGACATTGCATCAAGTTTATCTGTTTGTAATCTCTTGACATAGGCCGGACATCCCCAAACTCTAATGTGCTTGAGACTTGGCTTACAACTTTTTCATATCTCATATGGTGTTGAAGAGATTGACTTTGTGAGAATTTTATTTAATAAATATGCTGCTATTTCTAAAACATATCCCCATAAATTCATTGGAAGACCAGTGAACCTCATCATGAATTTTACCATATCTAATAAGGTTCGATTCTTTCTTTCAAATACACCATTGTGTTGTGGTGTTCTTGGAGGTGTCCACTGTGATTGAACTCTATTTTCATTTAGATAATCAAGAAAATTGTCACTAAGATATTCTCTTCCTCTATCGGATCTGAGTATCTTGATACTCTTACCGAATTGTTTCTTAACTTCACTACGAAATCTTTTGAACATTTTAAATGACTTGGATTTGTGTTTCATAAGATACATAAAGTCAAATCTAGACATATCATCAGTGAAGGTGATGAAATTTTCATAGGCCCACAAACATCTGTATGAGTTAGTCTCAATAATTCAGAAGTTCGCTCTTCGTTTCCTGTAAACGAAGATTTGGTCATTTTTCCTTTGAGACAAGATTCACAAGTTGTATATGATTCATAATCATAATGGTCAAGGTAACCTTCCTTGTGCAACTTGCTAATTCTTTTCTCTCCTATATGACCAAGTCTACAATGTCAAAGGTATGTATGATTTACTTAATTGTCTCTTTGTCTTTTAAGACCAGAAACATGCATAATCGGTTTTACATTCACATCAGGTAAGACATAATTACCATGCTGGAGATAGTCATTCACATATAAATCATCATTATGACTAACATAGAAATTGAAATAACATTTGAAACAAATTTCGGAATGTAATAACAATTCTCCAACACCAATATTTTGCCAGTAGGCATTTTTAAAGAAATTGATCCTACAGTTAGGGCTGCAACATTTGCACCATTCCCAACCTAAAGATTAACTTCTCCTTTCTTCAACCTTCTACTTATCTGTAGTCCCTGCAACATATTGCAGATATTAAAACTACTACCAATATCTAATACCCACATTGTAGAATCAGTAACAATTAAAGAAATCATGAAAATATTTTTCATTAAAGTCTCACCTAGTCTTTTCTTTCAAAGAAGCAAGATACTTCTTGCAATTTCTCTTCCAATGACCTTTCTCCTTACAGAAGAAACATTCAGCATCAGACTTGTCTGGCTTACCCTCTTTAACCTTAGGTTTGGTCACACCACCTTTAGGTGCAAGAGGTTTCCTTTTCGGCTTATACTTATCATTACCCTTCCTTTTAGAAGATTTATTAACCAGCATGACAATTCCTTTCTTCTTCTCAGATACAACTTGATTCTCATAATCAATCAATAAATTGAGCATCTCATGAAGTTCACAACTCATTTTATTCATGTTGAAGTTAACAATGAATTGTGAAAAAGATTCAGGAAGTGACTGCAAGATCAAATCTTGAGAAAGCTTTTTTCCAAGTTTGCACCCAAACTTCTCAAGTTGTTCAATAAGACCAATCATATTTAAAACATGGGGCCAAACTAGAGAGCTTGTAGTCAATGTGGACTTAAACAAATTTTTGGACAACTGATACCTAGCTGTCCTGCTTTGTCCACCATACATCTTCTTAAGATGTTCCATGATCACAAGTGGATCCATATCCTCATGATGCCTTTGAAGTTCAGAACTCATAGATGCCAAAATAATGCATTTAGCGCTAAGACACTCTTCCAAGTACTTTTCATAAGCCTTGGTTGCTTCAACATTTTCTTTGTCAATAGGGGCAGTTATGGCAGGCTTATCGATCACATCGATAAGTTTTCATGCATAAGAACAATTCTTAAATTGCAGTACCAATCATCATAATTGGCTCCAACCAGTTTGCTGGTATCAAGAATGTAGCGCAGTGATAAAGAAGACATGTTGAGAAATCTAAAGCACGAAAAGAAAATATTAGAACATATTTATCATAAAGATTTGAACTTTTATCTAGCTGATATTTCCACTAACTACATTACTATTAAGGTAGTTTCAGAAATCTCTATTTCTTTTAGTGGAGTTAAGAAATCCTTTAAAATATATATATAAATGAGCTCCTTGGTAGTCAAGTCGTTTCTCATGCATGTATATTTTAAAGTAGATAATTTTGTATCACAAACAACTTTTAAAAAAATAATTTTGCACCATATAGTTCCCTGGTTGTCAGGTCATTCCTATTGGTATTAATGAATTAACCTTTATACACCCCAGGTAGTCCAGGCATTTTGTATAAATTAATTCCTTCTATGTATATGCATCACATGTAATAAATAATTTTTATTTTATTTTATATTATCCTTTAAACCACAAAACTCCTGGTTGTCAGGCCACTCTTTGTGAACAAGGAATATATAAAAGCATACAAAAAAAAATGATATAACTGGTATTATATTTTATCATATAAAATTTCCAAAAATCACAGATCATATTACAAGTAGTCTAATTCACAAATGGAATTAACAAACCAATGACATGCTTCAAGAATACTAACGTATAAACTCATAAATATAATTTGTTATCTTATGCGTAAAAATAAACCATGAATAAATCATTATATTACTTGTAAATACAATTCATGAAAGTAGTATATAATTCCAAATTATACCTAAGCACATGAGTAAGCAGTGCACACAACAATTATGCACAAAAGACATCACAAAAAAATAATTCATTATTTAAAACTTGCATGTACATCACAAATTCATGAATTATAATTTTAGTAATAAAATTTAAACACAAATAGTCTTGCTCTGATACCACTGTAAGATTGCATAATGATCAAATCACGCAGGGGAACAACATAATAGCAATCCAAACATGATTGTTTTGTGTTAACATTTATTCTAGCACTATGAAGATAAATTCATAATTACCTGGTTGAAGATCTTTGATACTTTAGAAGTTTTCTTCGATTGCACGAAGACTCTATGTGTATCCACACCTAGACCAAGTCTTACTATCAACTCTTTGAAAGATGAAACTTATACAAAAATCTGAAAAGAAAGAATCAAAGCAGAAAAACAACTTTTTATTTTGTATATATCAATGTATATATATCTCTCTTATTCACTCCCAAAATAAACCTTTGCTGCACATCTCATTGAATAGCCATACATTTTTGTATAGCATGTACTGGAGAACTTGTGTATGAAATGCTTAGAATATACAGCAATTACTTGAAGCAATAAATAAAAATAAAGTTCAAGAACACGTTTGCAGAATAATACACGTTCTTGTGCAAGTCCAACTGCAACATGTTTGCTGCAAAATCCAATTGCAACACATTTTTTGCAGCACTTCTAAAAAGTGCTTGGAATAAGTTAATACGCGTAGTACCAATTTTGCTACTTGGAGTAACAAAAACTCCAACTTGTAGAAATTTTTGCTACTTGATGTAACACAAAGTCCAACTTAGGAGAAATTTGTTATATTGAGTAACAAAAGTCCAACATGCAATCTGGTGCAAGATTCTTATCTAATAAGATTTTAGTTGTTTGTTGACCTTTCTAATAGCATTATTACTAGTTGCACATGGCCTAGTAATTATAGCACTATTACTATTTGCACGTTGCAGCACTTTGAAAAAATTTTGATTTTTCTATTCTAAATAGAATTTTTCAAATAATTGTATCATATATTAATTATATTCTAAGTGCTAGTAAAGAATATAATAATATTCTATTTGGATTAAAAATTATTTATTTGATTAAATTAAATTCTCTAATTTAATTTATCAAATAATAAATTAAATAATCATTTAGCAAAGATTGGAACACTCGTTAATGTGTGACCCCATAAGTTCAATACTAAGCCGGTAGTAAATTAGTCGAACCAAATTACTAATCAATGTTGGTGTCTAACAACACTCCTGAACAACCAGATAACATGAAGTAGTATCTTTTACTTTTCAAGAACCTTTAGAATAATAATACAATATTTCTTTCCATCGTTCCAGCTCTGAGTTAACCTTAGAGTATGGTATAATTGTCAAACTCTAATAGGTAAACCTTTTAGAAGAATAACCAGCTAGTGAATGACTTAAGAAACTCATTTCTTCATTCATTCAATTGTCTTGGCCAATGTCTTAATTTTGTTGTTATAATCATATATTGGTGTATACCTTAGAGGTCAATACATTTTGTCTGTATTTACATATATTGTATTATGCTATTTTTATATGAGGCATTTTATTTATTGTGTTCTTTTTTGTTAGACATAATAAAGTCTTTAGAATAATAAGTTTGATACCATAGGACATCAAGTGGATGACTTGATCGTGAGATCCTATTGGATAAAATATTATTCTTAAATGTCCCTAGTCAAGTATTATTGTTAATTAGGACAATAATATTGCATTGAGACTAATATGTGCATAGACTGATGACCACATCTCACGGGTCATGGATATGAGATATCAAGTCTACACATGGATACATATTAGAGTAATGATGTATTGAACAGAACCGCCATGAGAACGCTACGTGGATCGTTACGTGAGTGTCATAAGCGATTCTCATAGTGATAATGGTATATGTGGTCCTTTGACTTGAAATCACTACGATTTCTACATGAGGAGTTGTGTGTTTTAATGCCATCAAACGTCATCTATAACAAGATGATTATAAAGTTAGTTGTTAGACATACTGCGATACATGTAGAGGGATGTGAGTGACCTAGATGAGATTTGTCCCTCCTACATAACATGAGTGATATCTACGGCCCCCCTGATTGAGTAAGACTACGAAATACATGATCATGCTCAAATGAGTCAATATGATATATTGATCTCATTTGTTATTACTATGTCTACTCGGGAATCAGGAAACTGAAGATTGAACTAAATAAGGGTGACACGTTCCATGCCTTGTGTTCAATCTGGATATCTGGACAAAGGGACTAAACTACACAGAAACATTAGTCACGGATAGGTTATGTCAAATCACTGACATTCTCATTACTTTGGTATCAGTGATGTGTTGCTAGATACCGCTTACTGTTTGTAATATTAAAATGAGATTTTAATATTACTACTAACGTTATGAGAACTTGCATGGTCGCACACTTAGAGCAGACTAAATTGGAGTAATAAGGATCTAAGTTGGACTTAAATTCAATTGTGGGCCTAACTCGTGACAGATGGGTTTAGGGTTGCACAGCTTACCTTGCTACTGCTCACACTCACTTAAGACAACCACTATTATAAATAGTACTATTAAGGGGGTTGCTCGTACGTTACATCACAACCCTAGCCGCACCTAAGAAAGTGAGTGAGAGACAGTGAAAGGTTCTTCTCTTCTATTCGCAGCTAGCACCATGAAACAGAGGCGTGACTCCTTTTTGCAAGTCTGTTCGTGTGGATACCACAGAAACATCATCGCTATTACAGTGTTGGTGATTCACCTCGCTTGTGTTTATCACGCTTCAAGAGGTAAACTTTTAAAACTCAGATTATGGACTTTTCGCATGGATTCTGTGAGGGAATTCTATTATTCCGCTGCGAGATATTTTGATCCGCAATTCCCAACATCATAGAGCTCAAACTCATTACCAAGAGTTGATGGATTCCTTCTTGATATATCATTAATCCTACAAGTATTTAGTCATACCCAACATCCATTCAATTAGCACCCTAGGGCATTAGGTGTTCGGAATCGAAGTATAACAAGTAACTTGTTAATTACTATGATAATCTCAGGTCAAAGGAAAAGTTTACATCATGTCCTTCATGAGAATATCCCATTGACAGGTTAATAGTAATATAAACCATTAGGAATTCTCAATTGAGTCAGTTCAATGATCATATCTCTATATGCATCATCTATATATGTGAATTAATAAATAAGATCTATTAATCTCTATCCAATAGAGACAATTATACATATATTAATCTATCCGGATTACTAATGTCATATTCTCAATAATCCTACGATCAAGAACACTTTAGATTAAATTATAAAACTTGTCTTTTATTATCATGATCCCTATCATGATGATAAGTGCCTAAATTTAATCAAATATTTTGTCATATTAAATAAATAATTAAATAATGACAAATAAAACTAACATAAACTGAATACCATGTTATTTATCAAAATAAAATGATTACAATATGTTCTAAAAATTACACAATAGATTAGATCTAGTAAGACTAATTATTCCTAACATGGGTATTGCAAAAGATAAGGAGGAGGAGAAGAAGAAGAGGAAGTGTGGTTGTTATGTTCTTCTGGGCTGATTGATTCAGTTTGAATTTTTGCACAAGGTAGGTTCATGATGATAGAGATGTTTATGGTGGTTTAGGCATGAGTTTTTGGGTGATTACAATAATCTGTGTTGCAAGAGAGAGAGAGAGAGAGAGAGAAAGATGTGAGGAAGAAGAATGAGGCCTGGATACGTGACATGCACATGACACCCTAAAAGCCAATTTGGCATCTTATTTGGACTCATTGAATGCCACTTTGGACAAGTATGACAGATGGAAATAGTGACTTGAATTTCAGTTAAACACATCATCACTTAACAAAGGTGCCCTAATGGCAAGAAGTGAAACAACTCAATTTTTTAAAAAATTGGACTCAAATCAAAATCAAAATTAAAGAGGAACCAAAATTATATATATATATATATATATATATATATATATATATATATATATATATATATATATATATATATATATATATATATATATATATATATATATAATAGCAATTATATATCATTCCAATATTAAATATAGTGAAATAATAACGATTATAAAATACCGACATTATCCAATAATAATAGTTTATATATAACGGCAAGTATGTGTATATAAGATTTGGTTCCATTTACTCATAAAATTGTAAACCAAATTATCACTACAAAAAAAATGGTGTTTAGCCACGGTTTTAACCGTGGCTAATATATTAAAAACCGTTGCTAAGTTAACTTAGCCACGGTTATAACAATTGTGGCTAAATAAAGCGTGGCAAATAAATTAGCCACGGTTTTAGTGACCGTAGCAACATTTTGTTACCTACGGTTTATACCGTAGTTAATTAAGAATTAACCGTAGCTAATTTTAATTAGAATATATTCTGTAAAATAATTAGCTACACTTAAACCGTGGCTAATGTAATGTATTTTATTTTCATAGAACTAATTTGCCACGGTTAAACCGTGGCTAAATTTTTTTTTTTTTAAAAAAAAATACTAGTTGTTTCCTAAACATATCACAAAAAGAGACCTGTTCAATCACATAATACCAAATCTCAATCAAGTAAAGCATTCAAATCATAGAATTGTTCAATGAGGATAGTGTTTTGAGTGCAAGTGAAAATACCTAGTACGTAATAGCACACAACCACTTGATGAAAGTATATTAATACCCCATAATACATGATACGAATAGTAGTGTGGATATGAAGCATGGAGGCTGATCTGAAGAAACAATTACCATATGCTGTCACTTCAACAAATGCGTAGGTCCAGAGCATCCAACTGAATCCGAAATTGTGAAGTATTAGCTTGTTTTCCTTGCTTCTTAATCTGTCACCAAATAATGTCGGATCACCAATGGCTAGAGTATCCAAATAACAACCTATTCTTAGAAGCATTACAAACTTACAATTGGATTTGTTACTTAACATATTGATAGAGAAGGTATCATTATTCTTAATTTTCAGCACATTTAAATTAATAGAGACACTAAGTTATTGTACTATTATTTGTAGTTTTTAAAAGTTTCTGAATAACCCCCAAAAGACAAAATGTCAAAATACAAGAAAATCAAGTTGACTTATAGAAAAAATTATTGTCTTTAACCCACCCCCCAAAAAAAAATCATCATCAAGACCCAATGCTTAACCTTAATAAGCCATAAACCACAGAAAGACTTGACATATGCAGAAAAAGACATAATTGACACTATATCAGTGGCCACATTAACATCCGTGACCCAATGCTATTACATACTAGGTATTTTATTTTCATACAATGATTTGAACAATTTTATGAACCCCAACTCCCAGGAGGAACCACGACTCAAGCCCAATCTAAAAACTTACAAGATAAACTAAAAGTCCATTCTCTAAAATAGAAACCTTCCAATGCTAATGTTCTTGAAAACCTGTAGTGGACCCAAAACATGGAGAGGCAGCTCTAAAGGTGCGTGAGAACAGGAACAACATTTGATGGTTGTTTGCATTATGTGCATCTCTATTTTAAGTTAGAATTGGTGCTGTTTGTGATGTGCAGAAATAAAGCGTGGTGGTTGTTATGTGTGTTCTTAAAACAAGAGCAAATGATCTAAGTCTAGTCAAGCAAGAGAAAAGCAATCCAAAGATATATCTTATGCCAATGACCTTCAAAACGCCCCTCATCACCATTCATTCACCTAGTCTAATCATGAATTCATGGAAGTCACAAATTGATTCTTACAGGGTTACCACAGATCAAGTTGGAATAACACAATAGTATAGTGGAAAGAAAAAAAAAGAAAAAAACATAATAGAACCACTAAGCAAATGGAAAATCAAGACTTCATATTTTAAAAATAGAACAGAACCACTAAAGATCTAGAACCACTAAAGATCTAGAACCAATCCATGTCCCTTTTTTTCAACAATTTATCAAAATCAAGCCATGATTTAACCTCACAATTCAACCTTCAATATGGTAAGATGAAGCTCCCATGATTGATTTGAAAAATAAGTGAACATACTAACATTTATCTAGATACTAAGGCCACAATGAACTCAAAATGATTAGAAACAAACCACAACATGGCAATACACATGGAGCACAATCCATTATTTTAAAAGATGAGATTCATGCAACCAAGAGAGTGTAAATTATACAAGAAGAAGTTTCTTGGGACCCTTGATGAACTTCATTGATATAATTATTTCCACAGGGAACACTTAAAATGTCATCATGTCCATCATACTTATGTCAAGATATAATGTAGTTTACAAGTGGCAAAAGAAAAAGGTTGACATTATATAACTAGCTAGTAGTATTTATGTTTCAACAATAAAGTTGATGTTGATATAATGGAATCATTCAAGGTAAGGCTTATAGCTAAATATATGAACACTAATGTGGACATTATTAACACAACATTAATGACTTATTTTTAAGCTCTTAGTGAAATTGTATTGTAAGAGAATAAATATAATTATCATAGAGAGAGAGAGAGAGAGAGAGAAGAGAGAGAGAGAGAGAGAGATGATGACTGGGGAAGAAGTTTAAAAAATTAAGGCCGGAAATGGATACGTGACATGCAACTATGACTGCTTTGCAAAGGTGTGCTTATAAATTTTGAATGATATTTTACTCTTGGCCTCTTATTTGGACTCATTGGTCTTTGTTTCTTGAGTTTTCTTAATTTAAGCTCATTGGTATTTTGGATTGTTCAAGTAGCCCAAGAACATGGATGGAAAGGGGTGACTCTTTGTAACAATTTCTCTTGTAACAGGAGCAATGCTAACTAACATAAACATCAATAAATATTTACTCCACACTTAACAAAGGTGTCCTAATGGCAATCACAAAAGTCAAAATAAATACAACAACTCAATTCAAATTTTAAAAATTGGACTTTCAAAATCAAAAAATCAAAATTAAAGAGGAACCATAAAATGACGAACAATATATATATGTTTTAAAAAAGATCTAACAACTAACCGATGTCAATGTTTAGGTTTTAAATAGCAATTATATATCATATCCAATATTAAATATGGTGAAATAATAACGATTATAAAATATCGTTGATGACGCGACAACAGCATTATCTACCAATAATAATAGTTTATATATAACGGCAAGTATGTGTATAAAGAAAAAAGTTGGTTCCATTTACTTATAAAATTGTAAACCAAATTATATAGTAAAGAAACTTAACAAAATAGTTTATTTTAATTAATTTAACCAGATTATTCGGTTTGGTTTAAATTTTTTAATATTTCTATAATCTAGATTCTAATAAATATTTCATTATGTCACTACATTTAACATGTCAAATTAAATGATAATATATTGTACAAAAATAAATAAATGATAATATATAATAGAAAAGGAACAAATTATCCAATGACAATTTTAACCTTGTTGATAGTGATGTTAACGATGGAGAATGGCTATATATGTTGGTTGTAGTGATAGTGATAGATAGTGGTGGGAAAATAATTCTTGCACATTATATTCTCGCACTTTTTTATCATACATACTTCATTAGAAAAAAAAAATGAAAGAGAATGTGTTTATCTACAAAAAGAGCTTATAATAAAAAGAAAGAATATATTTGAGGAAATTTGTTTATCTTATTTTATTATAAGAAAAATAGTATAAAAATGATATGCAAATAATGGTGTGCAAAAGGCATCAATCTAGTAGGTGAATGTGTTAGTGACTCGGGGGAAGTGGTGGTGACATATGGTGGTAGTGGCAACCGTGGGGTGTGTGAGTGACGAAATATATGGATGATGGATTTAGGAATTTTGTCAATTCAATAACAAATAGTAAATAAAAAGAGTGAAATAGAAATTGATTTTTTTTAATAAAACAGAATTGTCATATCCCCTTATTTGATATAAACATGTTGTAGAGAATAGTAGTTTTTATAATACTAAGCAATTAAACACACTTTAATTCATCATATACTTACCTCTATTATTTTAGCAAACTAAATGAAATATAAGGGAACCACACATTTTTTTTTTTTAATGTTGATTTGAGGTTGTGGTTATGATGTCTAATTGCTCCTTCTACTAACATCTCGAGGTGTTGTCACTTTCAACTTTGAGTGGTTATGGCTTATAGTATTGAACTTTCATGGTGTTTCCCTTTGAATCTTTAGATTTTAGTAGTACAAAATCTTTAGGGTAATATGACTTGAACTTAATGTTACGGTTTAATTTTTTTTTTTTTTTCGTATATTTATTAATATATTTAATATAATATATATATATGTTGAAATAATTTGTGTCATAAATAGTTTGTTCATTAGGTTAAAAGACCATTCAACGATATGATAATATTTCCTTGATACTTACTCTATTATTAAAAATTAAACCAGTCAAAAGTAGTTAATTTTGAGTCATTGATTGAATCACCTAATTAAATATGACTTATTCGTTCAACAAGTTAAATAAGTGTTAAGTCAATACTTTAATAAGAAAAAAATTAAAGTAATAAACACCGTTAGTATAAAGAGTTTTAATATATCTAGAGTTATAAAATTATTAGTAGGTTTATATATGAAACCTAATTTAAAACATTTTTTTAAAAGATTTATTAAAAAATCTCGTATCACATTTTTCTGGATTTCTATATATAATATAATATATATTATAATAATAATAATTATAATTATATTATTAATTTATTATAATATATTAATATATTTTTCAATTAGATTTTAATAAAAATCAGTAATTAAAACATAAGTTAGTAAGTTAATAACGTATTTATTAATATATTTAATATAATATATTTATTAGAATGAAAATAATAAGTTAACATTACCTCCTACTTTTATAGATATTCACTACTTTCTTACTTTAGTCTTTGATCGATGTAAGAGTTAGAAATATATCGAGTTATAAAATTATTAGAGACATATAGTTGTAAAACATAAAGATATAACCTACACTATTTCTGGATTTCTTGTTTATATATTTGTTAATAACATATGTAAGGTTATTATTTTAATTTTTTAATGGTTAAATCGTGTAATTATTTTGTCTCTAGTTGCAGGAACGTGACGAAAAGTTAACAAAGTTACTGGACTATGTTTCTTGTTTAACTCATTTAACTGTTTGTGAAATTCTTAGGGTAATATGCTAATTTCACCAATTATTGATATTTTGATATTATATTTCTTGTCAATTTATTATAGAACATGCAGCTATTATCATGATACTAATTCATTATAGCTATAATCTTTCTTGCATTCATGTTGCAGTTACAGGAGCATATGTTTGATTTTCATATTTTGTAACTATATGCTTCTAATAATTTTACAATTTGGTATATTTCTAAGTCTAATATCGACCAAAAACTAGAGTAAGAAAGTGATGAGCATATATAAAATTAGAAGATGAGTGTTAAGTTATAACAAATGCCTATCGGCCTTGAGTAAGCTCATTGACTTATTTCAAGGCTTAGGTCTGTTAGTCTATGTAAAAGCATGTTAACCTATTTAAAGGTAAGCCTGTTAGCTTATGTAAAGGCATGTTGGCCTATTTAAAGGTATATATGTTAGCTTATATAAAGGTCTATTAGCTTATTTAAAGATAGGCATGTTAGCCTATTTAAAGGTATATATGTTAGCTTATATAAAAGTCTGTTGGCTTATTTAAAGATAGGCATGTTAGCTTATTTAAAGGTCTAATTGCAAAAGTAGACTTTTAAATAGACTTTCAGATTATATCAGACTTTTAAAAAGGTCAAGTCAGATCTTAAAAATCGACTTATTACAGACTTACAGACCAAACTCAAACCTTATAATTAGAATACAGGTCAAGCCTGGTTAAGACAAAGTTTGATCAAGTTTGACATGTTTCCACTCCTATTAATATTTAATAATATTTGACGTCTTTACTTTTATTTTAATTACTAAAAAAAAGAGAAGTAATAATAAATGCTGTTTTATCAAAAAATTAGTGAATGTCAATATAAAATTCCTTTACACAATACATGCCAATTAAACTCAAAAAACAATAAAATAAGTATCTTACACAATCAATTGAATGCATAATATCTTTTTTTATCTGAATTAAACGCATAATATTAAAGCATAAATTAGTGCCTCATACAGTTATACCCACACGTGTGATGGCTCTGTGGAAGCATGTAGCGTCCTCAAGGAAAGAATGTATGTTTAATTTTTAGGTAAGTTTTTGTGGGAAGGACCATATCCATGTTGCTCTGTCTAAATTGGAGTTGAAACCCCGGTTCAAGGTTGTGCTAACCTATAGCACAGGATGGTCGTCGCCCCAATTTTTTATTTTTTTTAATAAAGTGCCTTATTTCTTATTTCATGACTCTAATCAAAATCAACTCTTCCCACGAATTGATACTCTCTAGCATTTTAATGTCAAAGATTCGCAAATGTCCCCTCTCAATGTATCTGTCTTTCTCAATCTCAATTTCAAGTTCCTTTCACGGCTAATGAGTCCCCCACTATTTGATTTAACCTACTTGACATGGCTGACAGCCTTTATCAATTATGGCCAATTTTTTTCCTTCTCCAAAAGTGTATATATATGAAGTGATTCTTGTCTAAACTTAGAGTACTCAGATGAGTATACTAGGTCAATCAACACTTAATATTTTTATATATCTTTGTATCACATAATTAAAAACATAAAAATTTATAAAAATGTAAAATGTTGATTAATTTGATGCACCAAACTTAGATGCTCCAAATTTAAGTAAAAATTTATATATATATATTGACACGAAAGCCACAAAAGTATTTATGTGATCAAATATGAAAATTATGCTTAATTATGACTTTTGCATAAAAAGAAATAATTTATCGAGACTTAACAATATGGTAATCCCCTTTAATTAGTTATATTAATCGAGGTGGGATAAGAAAGTTAGAATGAATCAAAGAAATAGAATTAGTTATAATAAAAAAAGAAATAGAATTAATATAATCATTGATTTGGATTGAAAGATAGCAATTGAATTAAATAATAAAAAAAATGGTCCCCCTTAAGAATTATGGAAGAGAGACGGATGGAGATTGGAGAATGTCTTCTAGATCTCCATAAAGCAAGTCAAGGCAGAATTCGACCGCATGAAAATAGCAATTGAAAGAATGGTCCCCTCCCCAGCCTTGGCCCCAATAAAGAAATTAAGATCTTCGGTATTAAGACTCCACCACGCTGCTCATAGCTATCCTTTTCCTATTCAATCAAACGTCAGTCCTTTTACATGCTATTGATATCTTTGCTGCTGTAATGTCTACAATACTTTTCGAATTACAACATTCTAGGGAATAATTCCTATTATTATTCTTTCTCTTCCATATATTATGGTAAATATGCATGTCTTTTTACGGATGGGAGGCATGTCGTACATCCATATGTTCAAAATTGCGATGATTAAAAAGTATTCAAATTTCATAAAGTGTGTCATAAATCATCGCTTTCAAAAGATTAAACTATTAGATGAAGGTTATTATTGCTTTAACACCTCCCTTACATAAGAGTACTTTGAGTTTGAGGTGTGAATAATACACATGTTTAATTTTATCATGTGTTGAAATTTTACTTTTATTTAAAAGAATGAAAATAATAATGATCGAACTTTAAATTACTTGATCATAAAGCCTTTAATACTATATTATGAATTATCTTTTATAAAAACTTAAGTTGTCAAATAAAGATATATGAATGACTTTATTATATATCTCACATTGTGAAATACACAAGAATACAGCAAATTTAGAATTTTTCATATCTTAATGTATTTTACGTGCAAATATGGTAGTAACATATTTGGTAAATAGGTATTCAAGTTCAACCAATGGATGTTTGAACATATAATAAGTTTGGTGTTTAACATATGTTCTTGACTCTTGAGTTCAATTTCGCTAATAGCTGTAAAAACTAAAAATATTAATTTTCATGAATTTACCTTGGCCTGACGTTGAGAAGCCTACTTAGATGTAACCTAGTTTGCAAACTACTAGCATAACTGAAATACCTTTTACTGCAATACCAAAACACATACACATAAAAGGTTATCATCCACTGACACTTCTGTAAATCAAAATTATCTTATATAAATAAATAGCGTTCTATAAGATGAATTTCTCATTAAACTCATCATTAAATTTTAAGTTGACATCATGCAAATTATGCTTATATATTTTTATTAATCAAGATTATTTTATATACTCTATTTAACTGTCTTAAAGTTAATGTATATTTTTTTCAGCAAAAAATGTATAATATGTTTTACAAATAAATGAAAATATATTCTTCATTCGATGAAAAATCCAAACAAGAATAATTCATGATCAAATTAATTGATAAGATTAATTTTAATATATATAAGTTGTTTATATATCAAAAGATATACACACATACGCGCGCATCCACGTGCACCGTATGTGTTTATCAAATAGAGATTACTAATATATTCATTCATAAGTATCATATCTAAATGTATAGACTAAATCTTGTAAAAAAAAATGTATAGACTAAATATGATCAAGTTCAAATCTCACAAATTTAAGAGAAATTTTTTTTATAGACTTAGTTTATATAATTTATGTAAATTAAGTTAATAAATTTTAATTATATCATTATATTTGATAAAATAATTATAAATACGTAAATTCGTGTAAATTATTTATTTATTTAATATAAAAAAATAATATATTAATTATTTATTAATTTATTCGATACATTTGATGTTAATTAACTCTATATAAATATCTATCCAAATTTAATCTGTTTCGCAAGCCCACCAAATAAATAGTCACTGGTTAGCGCAAGTCACAACAAGCTGACTATGACTGATAGCACCAAAACACCTATAACTAGGGGCATTCACCTCACCACTTATGAACTTTTGACCCATTTTATCATTCATTAAGGAAAATGCTTTTTATCTTTCTTTTTTTTTTACATCTCTTACATTTATACATGTGGCAAAATGTGTAAAAAAATAAGGTAAATTCTATTATAATAATATGATAAAAAATTATATAAATATAAGATGATATATATGTAAATAAATGTGACTTTGTTGTTATTCGAATTATCCGATTCTATTGAGATAAACATCGGAGTTGACCAAATTATCCTTCTCGCTCTCTCTTATTTCAAGACCAAATTAGAAGCTTATGCCATCGCAGAAAGCATCACCGACCAACGACCTCCCCGTCCACAACCCTGTGGTGGAACACTATATATTTAACTGGAATGTAGTTTTCGAATAGTGAGAGATTGAGTAGATAAACATTTATTTTAAAAAAAAGGTAATTTTTGTTTTGGATTCATACATTTTTAGAGTTTTTTTTAAATATTTTTTTACTCAATAAATAAAAAATTAATTTTTTAGAGTATAATAAAAAATATTTAAGCAAAAAATTTTTATAACAATATTATTTTTATACACATAAATTTTAAAATTAAACATAATATTATATACTTAAAAAATTTAAAATCTTTATATTTAGATTAATACACGTTGATTTTAAGAGCATTTTAAAGTACACCATATTGTTTACATGGATTAAGAAAATAATCTTATAGATATATCATAGCGGGACACGTGCACTATTGGACATGGTTAATGATTGTTATGAACATTGAAAAAACAAGTTGATATGATAGTATTAATGACAAGTGGAGGCTTCTCGGTATAATTGGTGATGATGCTTTTACAATATGCCTGTGCGCCTATGCTCAGCAAACAAAAGTAGAATTCCAGATACTCAACTGTAAAATGTAAAGAATTCAATCTTCAAGTTGTACAAAAAGTAAATCGCAAGATTTATTTGAATCAAAGCAATATGTCTAGGAATATATCAATTCTTTTTCTTGTTCATTTTCAAAGAATCAAAGGTTTTGATTTTGATATTCTTTACGAAATTGAGCTTCACATTTGAAGATAGTGGTCCATTTCTCCACATTTCGTAAAAAAGGTAACTTCTAGGACATGTTATAGAATGGGGAATGACAAAGCAAATTCATAAAAAAAGGAAATCAACTTCAATAGAAAAAAAAAATGGAAGGAAAGGTTAAAGGTAGCATTTCAGTCAAATTGTATGTAATTTGACTGTATTGCTATAAATTAATATTCCAGTCAATTTGTACTTAATTTGACTGTGTTGCGAAAGAGTATAGCTTAGACTAATAATAATTCTGGTTGGCGCAACAAAGTCATTGGAAGGTGGTTAGTATTGCAGAGAGAGTACGAGCAGATTAGATAAATTCATAATTTCAAAGAAGGACGAAACTAGTAACTTTTGAAATGGAAAGAAAAGAAGGGAATAAAAGCTGCAGATTGTTAAATTAAGCATAAATTGAATTGGTCAAGATTTTATTGTTGGTAGTCAATTATATGCAATAGACTATGAAACTAAATCTTTCTTTAATGAAGGGATGAAAAAGAGCAGGAGAGAGAAGACGTAGAAATATATTTTAGGAGACACTTGCACATGAGCATTACACGCTAGTTGCAATGACTGTAAAAAGACCAAGTGAACAATAAATGGAACAAAATAAACAAATCTAGCATATGGATTTTGGAAACCTAAGCATCGATTTGGATAAGGAGGAATCTACATTCTTGGACCAATGATATGGGGAACATAGGTAAAAGATAATAGCATTTGAAGATTATAGGAATGTCCTTTCTTGTTACTACAACTAGCAATTTTTCCATGTTTGTTGTATGGCTATAGAACTTCTCCACTGAATTTCTTTCAAAACATGAATACCTGAATCCTAGTTGGATCCTCTCAATTCATCATGTTTTACAATACCTGTTTTTGTAAAAGATGCTATTCCTAACTGTTTTGGATGAGCATCAGCTGCAATCGGAACAGTAAAAACTTGTTTTAAAAAAATGAACGGTAAAAAATTTGAACATTCAAAGAGAAAAATGAAAAAACAAAAAATGAACATCCATAAAGGAATCTCATTGATGTGACTTCTTCCCTTCAATGTGTGCGATAATAAAGTTGTCATGTATATTTTAGTGGAAGGAAATCCAAGTTATCAATCCTCCCCTCCTAAGGTAGGTGATGACTGGACTGCTTTTCAGCAAGATTGTGATGGCCGTACTATTTTAAAAAGGTTGGTAATTCAAAATGGAAAATGTGACATAAAAAAATTCCTCCTATTTTATATAATACCATTTCTTGTAAAATCTGTTTATTTCAAGATTAGATTAGACCTTGAGGAGCAATCCAAGTTCCTCTCTTTCTCCTCAACCATTCCTCCTAAAAGCTTTACCCGCTCACTGAAGATTTTTTTGAACTTCAAGCATAGATAATGTAATGCTAACTTAACTTTTATTTATAAAAAATATGATAATAAAGATCAAATTTTGGATTATTTAATTACAAAAGCTTTAATGTATATCATCTTTTTCAAAATATTAGGAATATTTATTGTTACTTCAATTTTATTAATATTTTATTAAATAAACTAGTTAAAATCATTAAATTAAAACAAATAAAAAGTTATTTTATAAAAAAATTAATAAAATAGAAATAATAATAGACAAAATAAGTATCAAGATATTAGGTGAAGAGACGTAATAAAGTTATCAATCATATTTTTTTATATTATTAATTATATTTTTTTATTATATTTTTTTCACTTAACTATAATTATTAAAAAATAAAAAAATTAATATAAGATAAAAATTAATATATGAGCATCATTTTTCTGAAGTTATTATATATCTTTAACATCTCTGATTCTCCATCGGTCTCTCTCTCCTCAGACCCACTTATTTTTTAGTATATATATAGCCAAGAACCCAGACCGTTTTTCTCAAGCATCCTCTGCTCAAAACTCAAGAGTCTTACCAACTCTTCTCTTCTCTTTTATTCATTGACTCTTCCAAAACTCTTCAAACATCCTTGTTTTTCTATCTCTCTCTCTCTCATATTCACTTCAGTTATTAACAATCCCAAAAACAAGGCAACAGCAAAAGCTGCAGCAAGAGAAAAAAAAATGGTGTTGTCGTCCAAACCAGCAACAGAGCAGTACTCCTATATCAGGAACTGCAAAACAACCACATTCTCCACAGGAATAATTCCTGTGGTGGACCTCTCCAAACCTGACGCAAAGACCCTCATAGTGAAGGCTTGCGAGGAGTTTGGATTCTTCAAGGTCATCAACCATGGTGTCCCCATGGAAGCTATCTCCATGTTGGAGTCTAAAGCCATCAACTTTTTCTCTCTTCCCCTCAACCAGAAAGAAAAAGCAGGTCCACCCAATCCATTTGGTTATGGTAACAAGAAAATTGGACTAAACGGTGATGTTGGTTGGGTTGAATACCTTCTTCTCACAAACAACCAAGATTACAACTCTATGAGACTCTCCTCAGTTTTTGGCCACAACCCAGATAAGTTTCGGTATGTTTTATGAACACAATCAATCTTAACCAATTTTTTAATGTTATAAAAGATGAAAGTTATGGTTTTGACAAAAAAAAAAAGTGCTTATTCTCTCATTTTGCTTATGTTGTTGCAGGTGTGTGTTGAGTGATTATATGTGTGCTGTGAGGAAGATGGCTTGTGAGATTCTTGAGTTGATGGCTGAGGGATTGAACATTCAGGAAAAGAATGTGTTCAGCAAGCTTGTGATGGACAAAGAGAGTGACTCTGTGTTCAGGCTCAACCATTACCCTCCTTGCCCTGAGATGGCTTTGAATAATAATGGTGAAAACATGGTTGGGTTTGGTGAGCACACAGACCCACAAATCATTTCCTTGCTGAGGTCCAACAACACTTCTGGCCTACAAATTTGTCTCAGAGATAGGAGTTGGATTTCAGTGCCATCTGATTACAACTCCTTCTTCATTAATGTTGGTGATTCTCTGCAGGTAGAGACTGAGACCACCGTTTTTCAATAACAAAAAGCATGTTAGCTTATAGTTAGATACCATCATACAATGAGATATAAAAGAATTACCATATTCCCAATTTTCCCTGTTAGTCTTCCTGTTCCTGTGGATAAGATGTGAAATGGTTTGACATGTGGATAAACTCTTCCTTTTCAGTAGTAGCTTTTTGAATGTGTGTATGTCCTAATTTTGGTTGACTTGTTAATTATTACCCCTTCCCATTCAACTCCCTTGTTTTCCAAGTCCCCATGAAGAAAAAGAAAGAAAGAATAAAAACTTTGTTAATGAGATTTATTGGGAAAAAAAAAGGACATTTTTTTATTCATGTTGTGTCAGCATGGTTGGTTATTAATTATAGTATTAAACGCGGTTTGTCACTTTGCCTTGTGATTCTAAAGTGATTATCTTTGTTATTGGTTCTCAAACGTGGTTTTCTGCTTTTTTATTGGTTTGGTCGGTGATCCACGCACACACAGGTTATGACTAATGGACGGTTCCGGAGTGTGAGGCACAGGGTTTTGGCAAATGGGTTCAATTCCAGGCTCTCAATGATCTATTTTGGTGGTCCACCTCTGAGTGAGAAAATAGCACCGTTGCCTTGTCTCACGAAAGGAAAGGAAAGCTTATACAAAGAGTTTACATGGTTTGAGTACAAGAAAGCAGCTTATGCTTCAAGATTGGCAGACAATAGGCTTGGTCACTTTGAGAGAATTGGAGCCGCATAATGCTAGAAGAATATTAGGGGGGCACCTGTCAATTGACTCAATATATATATAATAGGGTTTCAATGTATATACTAGAAGTGGGTTTTCCTTTTTCTTTTGCTTTGGTATGTGCTTATCTATCACAGAATGAGTCATGGGTATAACCCGCTTTCCTTTTGCTTCAATACTAGTAATGCCATATGTAAGTGCTTTTCCAGTAAATGAAATATGTTTTTTTTTTTTGTTAACAATGGAGACTTATCGTTATTATTCATGATCTGAATTGTCAACAGCATAACAAAAATTTCAAAGAAGCTTAAGAAATACTATATAAATAAGGTTCTTGCATAGTAAGGTTCTTTTCTATTATTATTATTATTATTCAGAAAGAAAATGGAGAATAAAAACTGAAAGTACAGAATTGAGACAGCACCGGCAATCTATTATGGATTAGAACATCTTGTGAGCTCATCCCCAAGGGACCATCCTTAGGTCCTAAGAAACTAGCCTGTAAAACCTGTTGGTCTTGCTAAACTAGCCTGCAAGACCTGTAGGTCTTGTTGCACTAGGCCCAAAAACATACCGCAGGAGAAGAGAGGGACTTCACGCAATCATTGATGGTCCGTATAGGACCATTTCTATAAGCTTTGACAATAATTTGCTTTAATATGGAATAAAAAAAAGAATTGGTATATTACCTTCATGTTTATAGATATAGCATCGTTGATGAGTTGTTAAATATTTATTGATATATGTAAATAAAGAATATTGAACTTCAAAACAGATACCGATTATTTATAAAGTCAAGATTGTATTTGAAAATTTTTTTATTGCTATTTTCTTACTTTTTGAATAAATATTTAATTTGATCTTTCAAATATGCATGTATCATTAGTTTGATTCTCAAAATAATAAGTTCATTAAAATAGCATTTTATTGTCAATTTTTGAATGATTATTTTATATATTTTATTATTGAACAAACAAACTAATAATTTTTATATATTTGGAGGAATAAGGATGAGGATCCTCTCCTGTTGGTCAAAACAGGAGAGGATTTTGTTTTGCCAAAAATAGAAAAAAATAGAGGTTAAAAGGTGAGAAGGGAGGAAGATAATCTTGTTTCTCTCCCCATTTTTTTTTGTTTTTGACAAAATAGAATTCTTTTCTGTTTTGGCCAACAAGAAAGGATCCTCATCCAAGGAATAAATAAATATGTATTCTATTTTTTTTATATACAAAAGAAATTACAAACAACCTAAAGAAGACAGACGGCTTTTTGACCAAACTGCCATTTTTGGCAAAAAAATTATCAAAAACAAACTAAATAAGACAGTTTTCCGGTGGCATTTTTTATTTTTTGTTGTAATGGGATACGTCTGCAGCTTGGCGTATCCACGCAAAATACAGATTTATAATCGATGGATTTTATTTATAATTGTATCCGAATATCTTGGACCGGTTAGGTTAGGGCGTTAAGTAACCCGAATATGTTGGGACTTATTTGGATGGACTAAGATGGCTCGAATGGTGGATGATCCAAATGGGGTGAGATGGCCGAATGTCTTGAATCGTGATACTATTATTTGAAGATGAAATTTATTTTGTATTAATAATGAGACGACCCAATATATCCTTTTTGGCATATTTTTAAAATTTTTAAAATAATATAAATAACAAAATTAGCCTTGAGACAAAATAAAAATAAATTTTAAAATTAATTATTAGTATTTTATTATTTTAAATTTTTTATATTTGTTATACAATTTTTTTATAACCATGTTATATTTTATTACACTTTAATTGTATTATACTTTCATCTCCTTATCATATCACGTTGAGTTCTAAAGATAGAATTTGAAAGGATTGATTTATCCTATCCTGCTAGTTCACCAAACAACAGCTTGATTTTAGACGGGATATAAAAATTGATTTGTCTATCTCTACAAAATTAATTTACGTTAATAGTTTAAGATTCTATAAAAAAAAATTTCCCTAAAAATCAGACGTTCCAA
Organism: Ormosia emarginata; assembly: GCA_029884605.1. Lineage (NCBI taxonomy): Eukaryota > Viridiplantae > Streptophyta > Magnoliopsida > Fabales > Fabaceae > Ormosia > Ormosia emarginata. The sequence goes on from JAQQTP010000089.1 coordinate 38,225,177, forward strand.
AAATATTTCATCCTGTATAATGAAACATATTTATATATATTCAATTCATATCAAGATATAACCGGGAGAGTTTTAGAGAGAGTTTAGAGAGAATGAAATCTAGAGATGGTGAAAATTTGATAAAAGGGGGGCGGGTTATAGGATATATTTATCCACGATTTATAAATATGTTCCACGGAATACAAAAGCTTTTTATATTAAATGAACTGGCGTATTCCACGTGGATTAAAATTTGGCAAATGACATTTCGATAATTAGTTTGAAAATAGATGGTAATATTTTTCGCTAAAAAACGATTTTTGTAAAGTCTGCAGAAAAGCAAAATACAGACTTAATCCCTAGTAAAAGTACTTGTATCCGTGTGAATTGGTGGAGATTATATGTGATGAAATAAATATTCGTTTAATAAATAAGAATTAGGGTAAAATTATAGTATCCATATTATAGATACTTACAAATTTAGGAAATATATTTTTATTTATATATATATTTTTTTTTTACTTTGTAATGAGAAAATATATATATTTTTATTATGTTATAATGAATTTTTTATTAAATGAATCCATAATAATAAAATTTGTTAAAAAATATATATCATTCATGTAATAATTATTTATATAAATTAATTATTATAAAATATAATTAAATTTAATTTATTATTTATAATATTTTTTAATTTTATAAAAATATTAAATTATTAAACAAAACTATGTTATACAATATTAAAATTTATTTTATTTATATTTATTTATAATTTTTTAAAATTAATTTTAAATATGTAAAAATCACAAATAAATAACCTGAATGCGCAGTCACGGGACCGCCTCGCTGACATCCCCATCCTAGAGGAATAATCTGCAAGACTTTCAAAAACTCATCATACTTTAAACTTATAAGTCAGAAACCCATTAGCGAAGACATCCGCACTTTAATTTCCTTTCCCAAAAATATCCTCCAAATGTTCATATCTTATCTAATATCAAAATACCCTCCAAAATTCCATAACTAATTATTCTAGCGAGTGAACTAAACATGCATGGTAATAAGCTTGGGGATGAAATCCTAGTTTCTAGTCTAATTTATGTTTAATTTTTATATTACCAAAAACATGTTAGGAAAAGATATCAGTATTTATGGTAAGTTGGTATGGTAAATTATTTTTTCTTTCTATATATTGGGGGTGTAGTGAACCCAAGATCCTTAACCAAATTAGTAAGGTAATTATGCTAGACACGTTTGCGGCTGATCTTGTTGCTTCTTCTAGCTCAAATTTCCCCCCTTATCCTTTATTCAGTGTTGGCCCGTTCATGCACATCTTGAAGATTCTTTGACCAATTTCCACTTTGAGCACATGTAAACGGTGCTACTCTTTCAGGAGATAAGGACTGCTCAATCTCCTTTCTTCTTTGTTATGGATAAGAAGCCTTTTTAACTTGCTTTTTACCTCTCAATGGTGAAACACATTAATAAAATAAAAATAGAAACTATATATCATCCTGTTTAAGAAGTGCATAATACATTGGCTTTCGGGCTATATATTCTTGTTATATTATTATGCCAAAATATAAAAAGAAATATTTTCGAATCTGTGAAAAAAAGACTAGTCCCAAAACAGTGTTTTCTTTTTTCTAAGTTAAGCAGGCTTGGCCTGTACCAATTAGGCCAATCAATTTTCGGGCGAGGCATAACTCTGCCTAGGCCCTAAGCTAATTTGATTAAGCCTTTAAAAAAACACAACTGGGCTCAAATTTTTGGAAACTGAACGGGTAGGCTTGATGAATTGAGCCTATTTTGGCACATCTTTTAATTGGATGAAATGGAATGAGAATTGCACTACTTTTAAATTTATTATCTTTCGTACCCAAAATTTGGTTTTGGTGGGTCGTCCACAAATTGTTAGAAAGCAATTCCATGATCTGGAAAAAAAAAAAATTCCTCTTGACAATCGAAGTTATGATAGCAATAGTGCAACAACCAATTTTATGTAAACTTAACCTACACACTTATTTTATATTCAAAATGATGATGTATTAATTGATTATTGGCTTAATTTATTCAACTTATGTAAGAAATAGGACTGTACATGGGTTAGGTTGGCTCAGGTTTAGAAAAAATCAAAGTCCAAACTAATTAGCTGAGGTCAGATTGGTTTTGGAAAAAAATTTCAAGTAACTCAAATTGAATTAACCTGATATGTAGACGGATTGGTTCAAGTCAAGTAATCGGGTTATGTCTTATTCTCTTTCAATCAACCCACACATATAGAATAACTCAAAAAATATATAAATAAATAAAAATATAAAGAGTAAGAATACATCAGAAAGACTTAAAAAATAAAGGAGAAGCACCACCACCAACTTCAACATTGTTCACCACTGCCACTAACTTCAGCACCGTCACAGTGTTTGGGCTAGCAGAATGGCAGAAGCATCCATCGACACTCATTGATCAGATCTAACCGTCATTCACCAGATCTAGAAACACCAACTGCCGTTCACCAGATCCAGAAGCACCAATCGACATTCACCAAATCCAGAAGCACCTACAACAAATTTGGGCTGGCATACCATCGACCAGATTTATGTTGCACTGTCACATGTGTCTCATAGTGACCAGATAACGACGCACCTCGCAGAAGCACCCATCGACCAGATCCGCACCTCACCTCACCCAACGACGTTGAGCATCGACGCAGCTCGCTGAATCTCATGGTGGCTGGTCAAACGTCCCCTGTCTATGTCGTGGTGGGAACTGAGAAGGACAAACAAAGGTGGCAAGGAGGGGGGCTAGGGTTCAAGATCGAGAAGAATGGAAATGTGGAAGATGAATTGGGAAATGAAAGAATAGCATTTAAGTTTCTATGTTAATGGCACAAAATGATAGTGTTTTATTTTGGATCATTAGGTAGTCAAGTCGGATTCACAAGTTGCATTTATGAACCTGTCATTTGAACCAACTTTTGAACAAATTAATCGAATTTTACCAGAATTGACTCAATAACTCGAACCAACTTGAAAATATAAAAATTGGATTAGATTGGATTAGATTGGGTCAAGTTAGTTGGGTAGTCAAGTCTCTTCTCTCTGGACCCGTGTATAGTCCTGATAAGAAATATGAGGTATGAGGATGTACAACTAGTATTTTAATAATTTTTTTTAAAAAAAAGGAGAGAGCTCACATTCCAATACCTTCCATCTCCTTTTTTTATCCCCTGTAAAAGAATGGTGTAATGGAGAGATATAAAGAAAATATGTACAAATAGCATTTATGTATTAATTATTTTCTGAGTCATTTGAAAATTTAAGAGATGTTTGGTTTTATTTTTAATTGATATATTTTTATTAATAATTATAAAATTATACTTTTTTGTTATTTTTATCATTTTCTTAATAATTTTTAAAAGCAAAAAGCAAAATAAAAATAAAATAATATTTTTATTATTAATAAAAACATATATCAATTAAAAATAAAATACATAAACAAACTAAATAAAGGGTAAGATTGCTTGTACCAAAAAAAAAAGAAAGAAAGAAGATGTAAGATTAGTACCCTGTACCTGTGCATGTGAAATCCAAAGGCTTCTGGCAGCGAATTTGGTGGAAGGTGAAGCTTGGCGACTTTTGGGATAGGATAATACTGGTGTTCCAACCAAGTTTATCTTTTATAGTTAGTTAATTATTTTTTTAAATTTTATTATTATGTATTTAAAATATTATTAGTTAAAATTTATAATTTTTTAAATATGTAATTATTTACAGTAAAAAGTAGGATTGATTTAAGTTTTTTGGGTGCGAATATGTATATGTATAAATATTAATAATTAAATCTATATTATATGTATAGTAAGAACTATATTTATTATTTGTTAATTAGATTATAGATAATAAATTAAAATTATTAAATTATTTTAATAATAAATTAACGAGATCTAATCATGAAATATTGGTGCTCCAAATGTTTCCCTTTTCAATCAATTTTACCAAGAGTTTATGATTGGATTTGTGCTGATAAAGAAGTGGTATGCATATTCAAGTATGCAAATAGCAAAACTAATAATTTTATTTATTGGGTCTCTAACTAATGCTATTTGTTGGAAAAACTTAACTACAAAATAGAATAAATGAAAAAAACATTGCACACAGAAAAATTAGTGTGGTTTCGTACTTTGCCTATTTCTACCCAATTAAATCTTTATTAACCTAATCATTATACAAACATTCTCACTTTTTCAAACCCAAAACCCAGTTATTCCAGTAAAAAAGATAAACATTCCCAAAACCCAGTTACATTCAATACACTCACAATTTTCTTCACAAATTGTCTCTCTATATTTCTTCTTTCCTTGCTACCTGATCTTCTTACTATGCGTCCGGTACTCTCTATTTATTTATATTTTATAGGAATGCTTAGCACCATGCAATGCACTTCCGGCATATTAGCGTTGGAAGAAAGGTTAGCAACATTTACTCTTCCTTAACTAGTAGGCCACGTGTCACACATTTCTAAAGTAGCACTTGTTTACCGGTTGTTCCAATTTTTTTTTCTAAGGTACATTTAGAATCATTTGTTACCTACTTATGAAAAGATGACACAAATACGAATACGGAACACACACGACACGAGTATAAATATAGAGATACATTAAGTTTTAAAAATTATAAAACACAAATATAATATATAAAATTAACTATACATAAGTACATGTGAATAAAAAAAATTAACTAAAAAAATATTTGTATGAGGTAAACTTCGGTAACGATAAAGTAGACGACTTGGTATGAGCAGAGGTAAAAAAAGTAGATAAAAATAGTGATGTGTGAAAAGATAAAACTTAAAAGTCTAATAAGAGTGTGTGAAAAGATAAAACTTAAAATATTAGTATATAGTTGCTTGGGACGTCAATCATGTAATTGAGCTTGTGTTAGTTACGGGCTTACTAATTGAACGTTAGTCATAGAAATTAATTTTTTTTTTTAAAAAAAATATTAATGGGTCGTATCCAAGCTGTGTCTTAGACGTGTTCAAGCGTGTCTGAAACGTGTCCAAGTGTGTCTGAGACGTGTTCAAACTAAAAATAATAATCTTTTTAATCGGACACATTCAAACACACAAGACACATGTATCGTAAAAATGTCTCCATATATTTAACGCAGATACGTGTTCGATATGCAGACACGCCTAAAAAACGACAGTGTCTGTGCTTTCTACTAACCACCAGTTGAGGAACGAGAACCCAATCATGAAAAAGAGGAAACATGGAGCAGCTTTGGATGTAAGGTGTAGGGGTACCTATAACTTGTTAGCTTGGTTTCTTCTGGGTTGTCCATTCTTCTTTGGTTTCTTCTAGACCATGAAGGTGGCTACGTCATTGCATATTTGTGTTCAATTATTAATTGGGTTTTGAAATTTGAGTTGAAAGTTGGTGACTTCCTGAGTTTATGGTTGAAACCTATATTTTATTGAGTGTGTACCGTTGATTTTTAAGAATTTTGATGTTTCATTGTTTTTCAATGTTTCCCTTGGAAACCTATTAAAAAATAAAAAGGAAATAGAGAAGAAGTAAAGTTTTAATAAAAGGGAATAGAACAATTTTAGATCTTGCATGTACCAAAAACAAAAACAAAACACAAAAAAAAGAGGATGCAAGCTGCCGTGGTGGAGAATGTTCTGATGATAGGGTTTAGAATCAATGAGTTTTACATTGTCATTGAGTTTTAATACAGAGGATGCTAACTACAGTCGCAAGTGGTGTTAGCTTTCTTTATTTCTTTCTTTCGTTCTATATTTCTCTGGAATTATTGGAGCTTGTTTTTCTGGAGAGATTAGGGCATGTCTTCTGATTCATTTGATGATATGGGTTCTGTTGAACCTGCCTTTGGTTTGAAATTTTGAATCATTTTTTTTTTAATTTTATGCATTTTGAATTTCAGCATTTTTTTGGTGGGTTTCAATTTTTTATCAAATACAAAAAATGGTGTGAAAGCTATATAAAATGAAATAAATAAATGATAAATGGTTAAAAAATGAAAGATAAAACTTATGATAGTAGCTAAAATCAAAGGAGCACTTGTACAAAGATAGTAAAAGGAAATTAGCACTCTCACCACTAATGGACATAGTTCCACCACAAAACAGGATTTTGATAGCATGAACAAAATGGGCATAGCTTTAAAGGAAAAAAAAAAAAAAAAGGAAAGGATAATAGACAAGTATACAAGGAGGAGAAAAAGTTGTTGCTTTCCAAATTAGTGAACGAGGTTGCAGAGTGAAATGAAAATGAGTGAAAAAAAAGGAGAATGGAAGAATTTGAACTGTACAATGAAAAAAATGGAAACGACACAAAATGTGCTAAAAGATAAAACAAGGTAGAGAGATGATTGTCATAATAGTTGTTAGAATCGTATGATTCACAATTCGAATCGTACGATTCGATCCGATTCGTCCCGCCGGCAATACGGAAATGGCGTTGAATAAGAAATGAATCGTCTGAATCGGTGCGATTCAGAACCAGACACGTGAATCACATGATTTCCCGATTCATGGAACATGGACGGTGCAAAAAAAAAATTCACAGATTCTGGTGCGAATCTGAAGGGGCTGGACGGTGGGAGTTGAGAGTTAAAATTTAATGGTCTTTTAATTCTTCACATTCACCCACGTTTCATGTTATTCTACATGCGACCAGAAGTTCAGAACCACTGAACGTAATTTTTTACTTTTATTCTTCGTCCCACTCTGCAGTTTGCAATGCCAACGGCCAACCAAAGACTCACTCTGTTTTTGTAATCGTATTTTACATTCTACAATGCCAACCATCAAATGTCATTCTTCAAACTTCACATTCAGTCACGTTCAATCACGTACTCACGTCTCACTCTGCTCTGAAACCATTTCTTCAGTCACGTTCTTCCAGAGTTCCAGTCCTTTGTTTTCGTATCACTTTCTTCCTTCTAGTCCTTTGTTTTACGTATCACATTCTTCCTTCCCGTTATCTGTTTATCAGTGACAGTGTTACTCACTCAATACAAATGGCTCCCAAAGTGGCTCCTAAGGCTAAGAAGAAATGGAAGAAGGATGTTACCTGAGAATATTATACTGTTCTTGAAAATAGATTATATGTGAAGTGTAATTATTGTCCATAAGCAATATGGGGTGGTGCGTTTAGGATGAAGCACCATTTAGCAGGAACTCGTCAAGAAGTTGTTGCATGTCCCCAAGTTCCAAAAGATGTGAAGAATGCTTTTATAAAAATGTTGGGGGGAAAGGAGAAAAACGAAGAAGATGATATTGAATTCTTCAAAGAGACAACTACTCCTATTGATGGTTCACAAAGTAAAGGAACTATGGATGTCTTTGTCATGAAGGGGAAAGGGGGAAGTAGCTCTAAGGCTAGACAACAGACCTTGAATGAGATGGTAAATGACATAGATATCGTGGTCAGAGACATATGTCGATGCATTTATGGCAATGCATTGTCATTAAACTTGGTGAAAGAGTCCTTTATTTGTTCAAATGGTGAAATCCATATCTGAATATGGTAGAGATTTGAAGCCTCCAAGTTATCATGAGGTCAGAGTAACATATTTGAAGAAAGAGGTTGATGATATTAATAATAAATTGGATGTCTATAGGAGTGAATCAAAGATGATAAGATGTACATTAATGTCAAATGGGTGGACTGATGGAAAGAGTAGGTCTTTGATTAATTTTCTGGTCAATATTCCTAGAGGAACTATGTTCATAAAGTCTGTGGATACTAGCCAATTCACTAAAGATGCTGAAAAATTGTTTGAGCTAATTGATAATATGGTGGATGAAATTGGAGAATATAGTTCAAGTAGTAACTAATAGTGCATCTACTCTTGTAGTTGCAGGAAACAAATTAATGGAGAAAAAAAAAACACCTCTTTTGAACACCATGTGCAGCTCACTACCTTGACTTGATTCTTGAAGATATTGGTAACATTCTAGTATTTCACAATACCATTGGAAAGGCTAAGAGGGTCACAGTCTTCATTTATAGGCATACTTGGGTGCTTAATTTGTATAGGACTTTTTCTAATGGTGTGGAGTTAGCAAGGCCAGCAGTAACTAGGTTTGCTACATCTTATCGTACATTGAAGTCCATTTTGGATCAAAAGATAGCTCTCTAGTCTATGTTTGCATCAGAAGAATGGGCTACAAGTACGTATGCTCATGGATTTGATGGTGTGGTAGTAAGGGAGATTATTTTGGAAGATTCAAGGTTTTGGAAATCTTTAACTTATTGCTGCACTTGTGTCTCTCCACTTGTGAAAATCCTTAGACTTGTGGATGGTGATTTGAAGCCATCAATGGGTTATATCTATGAAGCCATGAATAGAGCAAAGGAGCAAATAGCTAAAAATTTTCAAAATGTAAAGAGTTGATATAAGAAAGTGTGGGAACTTATAGACAAACGTTGGAACTATCAACTCCATAGACCTCTTCATGTTGCTAGATACTATCTTAATCCTAGGTAACATTTTTTGTTTATATTATTAATTTATTATTTATATTATGCTGGATACTATCTTTATACTAGTATATCACTGATAAAAGCTTATCAAAATTTATAGGTTTCATTATTAAACAAGTTTCAATGCGAATCTTGAGGTGATGATTGATTTGTATAAAGTGATGGATAAGTTGGCTCCGGATATAGAGACAAGGGTGAAAATCATTTCCCAACTTGATAAGTTTGACAAGGTAAAGGGAATGTTTGGATATGACTTAGCAGTGACAACTAGAGATCAGATGCAGTCTAGTATATTTTCTTGCTAATATAGTTGTCTGCCTTTACTCAGTCTTCATTTTGTTTATATCTTATTCTTATTTAGTGTATTTTTTATTTGTTGTTAGCTATATGGTGGAGTAGTTTTGGAGTAGAATACAAGGAGTTGCAAACTTTTGCCATACGTATTCCGAGTCTCACTTGTAGTGCTACGGGTGAAAGGAATTAGAGTGTGTTTGAACACATTCACTCTAAGAAGAGAAACCGCTCAGAGCAACAAAGGCTAAATGCACTTGTATTTGTTAAATACGATCTTAACCTTGAGTCAAGGCAGAAGATAAGAGGGGATAAAGGAAAGACATATGATCCTATTTGTCTTTCAAATATGGAATCTGATGATGAATGAATCACAGAAAGAGAAAAGCCTTGCCTAAATGATTTAGAGTTGCAAGCATTAGATAAATCTTGGATGAATGTCCAAGAGTGCTTTAATATTGAAGAAGGAGCTCCAAGTAAAAAAGAGAAAAAGAGGTAAATTTGTGAAACCTCCTAGTCTTCTAGATCTATTTATTCAAATTCTTATAATTTCTATTACATTACAAATTTACAATTTACATGTATTCTATGTTTAGGACCAAGAAACCTTATTGTTGTGACCGTGAGCAAGAAAAACAAGGGAAAAAGCATACAAATTGCTGAAGTTGAAGGTGGTGGTGGTGGTGATGGTGAAAATGGAGATGAAGAGGATGAAGAGGTGGCTATGGTTAATGATGACACTCAAGCTAATCAAGACTTTGATGATCTTGACCTTGAAGGAGAAGAGAATTGAAGATATATAGACTATTTATTATTTCGAATTATAAGCTTTTTTTCATCAATTTGGAATGATTTAACTATATTCAAGTTATAACTTATGCGTTTTATTATGACTTATGTCTTATGATAGTTTTATTTAAGTATTTATTTGAGACTTTTTAAGTATTTTTTTATATTTTAAGTGTGTAAATGTATATTTAAATTTTTTATTGATGTGTTTTTGAATTGTACGATTTGATACGATTCACAATTCAAAAATTAAACAAATAATTATCGATACAATTCACGATTTGGAAACTATGATTGTCATTAGTTTTTCTTTCACCAACTGGTTACAAGCTAAACTTTGAAAAACGCATGCAACTTTGGCCAATAGTTACAGAAGTGTTAAAAAACGTGTGAAAAAAAGTGTATTGATAATATTTATATTTGTTTTCTTTCAAATCACTGTCATTTATTTCACAACATACACTCACACAAACCAATTCACACACTATATTATTATAAACTCATTTTATTTGAATCTATAAATGAATTATCTTTTTTTATCTGATAGTATTTAATTATTTATATATAAATTTAAATGTATGTTAAAATTATTAATTAAAATTTATAATTTTTTTGTATATATAATTATTTATAAAAAAAATAATTTGATTAAATTTTTATGTGAATTTAAATATTACTAATTGAATATAATATTTTAATCTCAACTATTAATTTATTTTAATAATAAATTAATAACTAATTTACATTTGATCTATTCATAAATTATTTTTAAGGTAATCCATATTAGTTATTCTCAAACTCTTTACTTTTTTATTATATTCACGCACACTTACATATTTTATTTTATTTAAGTCGCAGCAAACAAATGCCACCTTGACTTATTATACGGCAACATTTATGGTCTTCGAAAAATAATTTGGAATACCAGTACTTCAGTCAAATTTATCATTTATAGTCGGTAAATTATATTTTTTAAAAAATTATTACTGTATATATAAATATTATTAATTAAAATTTATATAAAAAAAATTATATACAGAATTATTTACAATAAAAACCAATTTTAGATCACATTTTTATGTGTAAATTTGTGTATATGTAAATATTAATAGTTAAAATTTATTAAAAAAAATTACATATACAATAAAGATCATATTTATTATTTATTAATCAAATTACAAGTAATTAATTAAAATCATTAATTTATTATTAAAATAAATCAACGACGTCTAATCATATAATCCCAATGCTCCCAAAAAAATTTAGAAGCATAGTAAACATTTCCAAAGTATACATTACAAAATTAGCTCATTTGTAAGTGCCAGTAAGAACCGCTGTCTTCAATGCTTCAACAAATGTCAATTTTCTTTTGGGTGTAACCAGCTCCACCTTTCTCATAATTGTATGCTTTATTCTTAAGTAAATTTCTAATCAATTTGTACATATTTTCATTAGTTTTCTCTCCTTTCAAAATTACCATTAAACCTTTAGTACTCTTTGTATTTATTTTAATTTTTTGTTGCATAAAAATTTAAAAAAAATTATTAAAAGTTATTGATTATAAAAAAAAAATTAATTTGATTTATTGAATTACCATTTATTAATATGCTCAAAATATTATTATCATTATACTAATATTCTCTTTCACTTATTAATACCAAGGGTCAAGTTAAAAAAATAATTAGTAACTAATTGAGTTTTAAATAGACAAATACTTTTGGACAAAAGAAAATTCTTAAATAGACATATAAAAGTAGATGGAGGGAGTAGGTATTGAAACTCCATCTCTTGCAGAATGGCCAAAACCCAAAGTATCTAGTCAACCCAATGAAATTAATATTTTTTTCCAAATTTTGGCACATATCTAACATCACTAAGTGTGTGTTTGGTTTGCAGTTGAGCACTCTGAACGGACATTTGACCCTTCCTTGAACGGCTGAATTTTTGTTTGTTTTTTTTTGTTTCGTTTGATTCAACCGAGTTTTCTCCTCTAACTTACGTTCAGATAAAAGCAATATTATCTTGCTTTTGCATTCAATTTTTGTTCGTTGAGAGCATTAATTGAAAAATTGAATAGTTCCAACTACATTTTAATTCTTTTAACATTTCCTTTTCTCTTCAAATATTCTCGTCACACTAGTTCATATTGCTTCAGTTGTTGTTCTCGGTTGGCCTCTGTTTCTCGGAGACTCATTCGTATTCTTCTTCTTCTTCGTGATCTAAAGAACCGATCTGTTGCTCCAGGTATCCTTCTTCTTCTTCGTGATTTGATCTATTGTGTTGAGAGTTGAGTTCTGTGACTTTTCGTTGTGAAAATGTCACACGACCATAGCTTCCCCCTTCACCTATCGTCCCCCCAGCCCCCCTTGTGCTTCTATCTTAGTCTCCTCTTTTCCCTTTGTCCCCTCCAATCTACCACTTCCTCCTCCGAATCCCCCTAAATCTCAACCTCAATTTGTCCCTCCTTGTCCTCCTCCCCTCCCCGCCCGACCCAACATCGCTTCTTCTGGGTTCAGACCCCCACCCCCAAAACCCTCACGGATCCTGTCTGAGACTGTGAATAGGACCAAGCAGCATTACTTGGACCCCCACCCCTAACAACCTCACAACTCTGTTGCTCATTTTCATCCTATGACTGAGTTTTAAGTGTGATGGGTGTGAAGGATTACGTGCTCTTAAGTTATTTTACATAAAAAAATTTTTGTTTCTTCATGTTTAAGCTACCTAAAAATTTGTTTCCGACTTCTACAATGATGTTTCTTTGCACAATTACAAATTTCCTGCTATATACAGTACAACCATTTGATTATATGAAATGATGACAAAATATTGGATGTTAGATCAAATTGTATTTTGCTTCAGTTCTGAGTTTTTTCTTTTCTTTTCTTTCTTTTCCTTCCTAGTTAATAAGTAGTTATAGGAATGGTAATGAGGCTTCAAGTAGGTATAAGCAACTTGTGTACGAAGAAAGGAAGGCGTGGGGTGGATATAAGCAACTTGTGTAGATATAAAAAAAAATTTTTGTCTCCTTGAAAGAATTTCAGGAAAGATTGTTGGATTGACTTAAGTATGCAGCTTATAACCCACTGTCATTCATGCAAAATTAGTTTGTCTCCTTTATGTTCTTAAACAGTTATGTTAGGTGAGTCAGGGTCCCATTTCCTTGAATAAGAGTGTTGGTCAATTAATTTGATGCAGATTTTAGTATATATTTATTAGTTTCTAGTTCAACTTTGTATTGTAATATTTGCTTAAATGTTATCATCTAAGTTTTTAAGAACTTTCAAGATTTCTAGCCTGGAATCTTATTGTGACAACACATTTTGTAACGTTAGAAAAGTTTAAGAGATATTGCTGAACTGTCTGGATTCGAGTCATCTTTGTAAGGTATTAAAGTATATCGTAGAGTCACTATAATGCAATTCATCTGCTCAACATGCTTCAAAGTTGCAAGAATCTCTGTCATACTCATTGATGATGGGCTAGAATTGGACAAAAAGCATGATTTAGAATGGCATAGGAATTTTACACCTCTTGTTAGTAGAATCTTAAGAATTGAACAGGTGGCCGAGAATTTTACTCCTATTGTTATAGTTCAATTCCGCTTGCTTATTTATGCAGGAAAGAGAACAATATATTAAAAATCTCCTCTTTGTGCAATCATCTTATAAGAATAAAAGAAAAAGATAAATTTTGATACAAGGAGACAAAAATGTTGTGTTTTGCAAAAACCATTCTAAATCAAAAGTTTTGCATATGAGTTTATGTTATGTGTGCATTCATTCCAAAATAGTAACTTGGCTTCATCTGGTAATTTATTTAAAGGATTGATTAAAGTGTTTCAGCAAATTAATGCTTGAATTTCTTAAGCATGATCTATCTAAGAATATACTATCATGTAGAGATTTCTTAGTCTTTGTTAAGAAGAAAATTTTGAATTTATTTATACGTACTTTATAAGATGCTATAAGCAACTGGCAAAAGGAATTTTTATCCTTATAGCCTCTAGGGTCAAAGTTTAGATGACAAATAATTTATATAATTTATTTAACATGCATATAATTTATGTATTTTGTTATAATATTATTTTATAATTTAGCTCTATCACTAAAAGTAAAAAAAAAAATGACAACATTTATATAATTTGTTCATGTAAACTTAAAAATAATAAAATAAAATAAAAAGTAATATTAATATTGTAAAATAAACTCATACTCTTTTTAATAATTACACATTTAAAAGTGATTTTGATTATTTATATCCAAATAATATTTATTTTGTCAAACTCACTTTTAAGACAAAAGTTTTCAAACATAAATTACATTACTGTAAACTCACTTTCAACTAAACTTAAGTTTACAATTACACTTTCAACCAAATTTAAATTTACCAACTCCAATCTAAACACACACTAAATGTATTTACACTATCATCATGTAATTTATTTTTGACTTTATACCTTTTTCAAAAAAATTTAATCCACTACTATTAGCAAACTTCACAACTCGACCATCAGAATCATAAGTATCAAATATTTCAAATAATATTTTGTATGCACACATATGATTAAAACATGTAGAATCTAAAAGCTAATAATCATTCAAGGTATTTTTACCTTCTTCAACCATTAAAACTTCAACCTCATCAAACAAACCATTTTGAACAATTACAGCTACCACTTTACCCTTCTTCTGCTTCTTCTTGAATTTTAAATTAGCCCACATCTTCTTGCAATAGTATTTAGAGGTGTGAAAATAATTCCGCCCGCATCGTGCATTCAACCCGCAAAAAAATGTCAGACAGGGCGGGTTAGTCCATTTTGAAAAAATAGGTTGGAAGAAATAACCCACCATTTAATTTTAGTGACGGGTTGGCGGGTTGTCGGGTTGGCCGCGTATAAAAAAAAAAAAAAAAAAAAAGTAAGTGAATTGATCTTAAAAAACAAAATAAAATGTATAAAAAATAAAAAAATCATAAAAATAAAAAATAAAAAAATTATAATTTATAGAGATTAAAAAAATAAAATAAATAAAATAAATTTAATATCATACTCATAAAAATATCATAAACACAAATAATAAGACTAATTTATAATACTTTTTTTAAAAACTCAACTCAAGTTGCCAACATCACGCATGCTACCGCTTAACCCGCGGGTTATGCAGGTTGAAAATAAAAAATAAGTTAAAATCTTAAACTCAACCCATAAAAAAATTATAGATTAACAAACCAACTCAACAGGTTGAACCCATTTTACCACCTCTAATAATATTTGATATGACTTCTGTCACAGCAGTAGTTGCACTCTTTGTCATTATAATAATCTCTGGGCCTTGAATATGATCTTCAAATAACCACTACATGATTTACTCATGCCACAATTGGACCTCATAGCGTAAATTATAAATTCGGTCTGAGCTGTTGGCTTCTTTAATCTTTCATTAATTTTTCAACGCTGCCATAGTCACATCATTTTTCTTTATTATCTTATTCCTGACTAATAGTGCTGCCATCAAGGTTTCATAATAATCTGGAAGGATAACTATAATAATAGTGCTCTATCTTCATCTTCAATCATTACAGCAACACTAACCAGTTATTTAATTAACTTGTCAAGAATATTAAAATGATTTTTAATATTTGTCTCTTAATCTATTTTCAATTATATAATACCTTTTTCAAATACCATCAGTTTATAAGATATTTAAACATATATGTATTTTTAAAATATTTTCATAATTTTTCTGCTAAAATTTCATTTATAATTTTATACTTAGCCACAAAAGCTAAATACAAGCAAAATTATGCTGACAACTTTTATCTCAAGGTCATTTCATTCATCATTTGACATCTTATTTGATTTCTTTTCTTTGACTTCAAGTATCCTATATAATTCTTATTGCATAAGAATATTTTTCACTATGCTATGCTACAAGTTAAAATTATTCTTCCCATCAAATAGCTCCACATCAAATTTGTCATTGCCTTGGTTTGTCATCTTAATAAAGCTCAGATACAACTTGTTAAATATCTAATTAGGGTAACGTTTTAAATGTTCTTGAAAAAATTTAGAGTATGAATGCTTCATATTCTTTTACTATTAATTTTATGAAAAAAAATAATTAATTTTGTATCAATGGTTCATGTGTTTCATCTACAACCTTGTTAACAAGTAAACAATAACTAATTCCCTATTTTTTTCTCTCATGTCTTTCTCTTTCCCCTTTCCCATTTCCATTTTCGTCTTACCCTCTGCCATCAAACCTCCATAATCACCACCATCTTTAACTTAAAAATAATCCTTAAAACAATATCATTCACCCTTTGAAATCTAAAATCAGAAACTATAAACTTGAACAGAACTACCCAAACCAACACCTTTGCTAGGCTTGTGTCGTAGATCTGCTCACCTTGTCGCTGATCCACCCATCTGAGCTACCATGAACCACCATCGTGGAACTTCAGGGAATATTCTCCACAACTGCGCTACAATTGTTGTTGTTTTTGGCTCTTGTTGAGTAGAACATGAAGATTGTAAGGATAATAGCAAACTTTGTCTTGTAATGAAACATTTCTAGATGCAAATTGAAATTGGGTTTCGAGGGAAAAGTGTAATCATCACCCATATGCAAAGTGCAAACAAAAAATGAAAACAGAGTTACCCAATTTTTGGTCCTTTTTTTTAATTTATAGAAATAGAAATTCGAAAAGCATATAATTATCTTATTAAGCATGAGATGATGGATTAAATGAGAAGAAAATTTATTTTAGAATGTTCAAAATAATCTGACCATAATTTAACTATCAGGCTTAACAAGATATCTCAATAAATGTAGCAGACGTGACTCGAGAAATTCTGCAACCTCAAAATGATCATGCCGGTAAAGCATTTTGATGGTCTTGTTTAGAAATCCAGTGGCTATGGCAGATCTGTTTGGATGGAAGAAGATTCTGAGTTTTTATTCAAAAAATAATTTTTTGTTTTTTGTTTTAAAAAAAAACTTAACAAATCAACGAAAATTTATCTGTAAAACTGATAATTTTCAAGGAGCATCAATATTCAAAATCTTGTTCAAAAGATTGTAAACAGCTCTTCTAACTAATGCTATTTACTGGGAAAACTTAACTACAGAATAAAGCAAATGAAAACAACAAAACACACACAAAAATAGTATGATTCGGCAATCTGCCTACTTCTACCGAATCAAATCTTTTACTAATCAAATCACAATACAAACACTTTCACTCTCACTCGTTTAAACCCAAAAACCCAATTTCATTCAATGCGTTCATAATTTTCTTCACAAATTCTCTCTCTTTCTTCTTTCCTTGCTACCTTCTCTTCTTTCTATGCGTCCCAATACTCTATAGTTAAAAGCATTGCACGCTTCCACCGGCCTATCACAGGTTTGGTTACAAATTTCTTATTCAGCCTTGTTTTGTCTGTCAGAGCATTACTAAGATTGTATTTACTTTATTTATATTTTTATATTTTCAGTCTTAATTAATAATAATATTTATTACTAATTTATATATATTATTTTTAAAAAATAAAAAATATGATTAAGATAATAAATATCTAAGTTAATATTAAATTCCATAATTAATTAAGATTAAATTGTCATAATATGAATAAAGTAATCACAATCCTACTTGCAATACTTTCTCGTCTCTTATCTTTGATTTCTTTCAATTCTCTCACTGATTTATTTCGCAGCACACACACAACTCAATTCACACACCGTTCTTCACTCTCTTTATTTCATTCACACAAGCGTACATATTTTATTTAATTTAAATGCCATTCCTACTATTATTATAGGTGCGTTTGTAGGAATTATTAAAAAAAATAATTTTAAGAAAATAAAAAAGATACTTTTTACTCTCTTTTTTACTTTTATGATTTTTTCAGAAGTAACATATCTTAACTTTCTATAAAAAATAAAAAAATGATTATTTTTATATTTTAATTTTTAAATAAAAAAACTTTTGTTGCAAAAAAAAAAAAGCACGAACACATAAATGATTTCTTTTACCTGAATAACGATGGTTACTTGCTTTTTTATAAAATAATTTTCTTTTATAATTGAAGGTTCATTCTCTCTTTTTCTGCACAAATCCCCCCTTTTCTATTTCGTATAAGTGGAATTTGATTTATTATTATTCATGAAACAATAACGAAAGAATTTTGAACTGCGCTTTCATGAAAAGAAAACAGCCTCATCTGTGTGAATGAGAATATTATTGGCCTCTACTCAAACAAATCCACCTTCGAAAGGGATATTGCCCTTCGAAATTGTCATTAAATAGATCACAAAAAAAAAGAGAGAAGAAATAGTCTTTAAATATATGTATGCGTTTGCCTCGTTTTTGTTCTTTTAAATCGATATAGACATCAACACTGTTGATGGCATTGACCAAAAATAAAAGTTGAATTGATTATTTAATAGCATGTTTGGATTGCAGTTGCAATTTTCAAACACGCGTTTGCTTTACTTCGGATAAAGCATTTTTTTGCTTGGCAATTGTAAATTACAATTGCATCAACAGACTTTTGGCTTCAAACGGACGTTCATATAAAAATAAAATTTTCTTATTTTTGTGTTAAAGTTATTCTGTAAAAATTTGATCAAACTTATTTTTTAAATAAAAATTTCTAAACATAAATTATGTTACTACAAATTTACTTTTAACTAAACTTAAATTTATAAATACACTTTTAACTAAACTTAAATTTACTGAGTGTAATTCAAACAAACACTAAGTCACCGAACAGGTTGTCAAGAAGAATAGAAATCACTGTATGGTTGAACAAGTTTCGCGTGAGGAATTGAATCATAGATCAACAGGACAAGGGACCAGTTATCTTTTTAGTCCTTGACAGCTAAATCTGAAAAGCTGAACTGGAGCACGTGATCGCAACAACAGAGAATCCTAGGCCCGAGAATCATCAAATAACTATATCATATTGAGAAATTTTAACATAAATTTAGAATATTTAAATTAATTATAATATTAATTAATAAATATTTATTATATTTAATTAATAAATAAATTTAATTAATTTTATTAATTAATATTATAATTAATTTAATATATTTAACTTGAATATATCAATTTTTTTATATACATCAAAAATATATATATATATATTATATATTAATATAATAAAAATATTAAATTATTTTATATATCACTGTAACATTTTTTATAATATAAAATAATTTGATAAGAAGAGTAAATAAAATTAAATATATTTTAATTAAATAAATAAGATCTTAAAGTGGCACATAAAAAGAACTTCTGCTGTCAATTTTTATAGTTCTTATATCAGCACATTATGAGAATGAGCTGTCTTGTTGGCTCTGTTATCAATTGCTTGCTCAAAAGTCAAAACCATTGCCGTGCTTTCACTTAAGTCATCACTTACTTCACTCTCCTTAATTTTCTGGGTGCTTGGCTCTTAGCATTATAGCAAATGCATGCTTCTCTTGGTGGTGCCTAAATCAAGCGGGGACGAGAGAAGAATATCAATCAGCTTTTGTTATTGATAACCAGCACAAACTAATAGGTATGTAAGCATTTCAGAATAAACCTTTATGTGATCCTTTGTCCAAATATAAAGACAGCAACTTTCAAGCTTAAGCTTTATTACTCATCAAATCTGGTGTCTATGTTTCCATAATAATATATGTAAAATACTCCTAAGTTCCTAACCCATGCCATACAGTAAGAGCATGTTTGTTTTTGCTTAATTATCTTGAAAAACAGCTTTATTTAGCATGT
Source organism: Ormosia emarginata (assembly GCA_029884605.1). NCBI lineage: Eukaryota > Viridiplantae > Streptophyta > Magnoliopsida > Fabales > Fabaceae > Ormosia > Ormosia emarginata. Next base: position 38,244,540 of record JAQQTP010000089.1, read on the forward strand.
TTGTTTTTGCTTAATTATCTTGAAAACAGCTTTATTTATTTATTTTTTAAATTTTGTCTACATGTTTATATATAATGCTTTATTAAATAATTTTTTTCACGTCAATAACCCTTTTTATTATTTTTGTTCCATTGTTTTACAATCAGATAAAGCAACCAGGGATTGATGGTGTTGCTAGCCTAACAACCCGGTACAAACTCTTTTTTTCTTATTTTTGTTCCATTGTTTTTGGCAGATCAGGGTGCATAATCAAGAACCCTAACAAGGATGGATACCATTGCTAGCATAGCATCAAACGTGGCTCTACCTTTTCTAAGACAATTCACCTACGTATTGATGTACAACAGCTACCTCACTGACCTTGAAACACAGATTCAGAAGCTGCAGCGGGACGAGAAAGAAGTGAGCCACACTGTTGAAGCTGCCAAAAGGAGTGGTGAAGAGATTGAAGACACTGTCAAGGACTGGTTTGCTAGAGTGCATACTGCTCTAGAAGAGGCACAAGCATTCCTTCGTAATGAAGACAAAGAAAGAGTTGGATGCTTAGACATATACTCAAAGTACATGTTGAGCCAGAGAGCAAGAAACTTGGTGGAACTTTTATGTGAAATCAGACAAGAAACATTTGACAGGGTTTCTTACCGTTGTGCTTTGAAGTGTAATGTGAGTTCAGGTGCTAGAGGGTATGAGGCCTTGGAATCTAGAACAAAAATGTTGAATGAGATCATGCAGGCATTGAAGGATGTTAAGGTTCACATGGTTGGGGTTTATGGGATGGCTGGGGTGGGTAAGACTGCATTGGTGAAAGAACTAGCATGGCAGACTGAGAAGGGTGGTTCATTTGATGTGGTGGTGATGGCTACTGTGACTAATAATCCTGATGTGAAAATGATTAGAGCTGAGATTGCTGATGGGTTGGGTTTGAAGTTTGATGAGCAGACTGAGTTGGGAAAAGCAAGTCGGTTACGGCAGAGGATTAGGCAGGAGCAGAAGATTCTCGTGATATTGGATGATGTTTGGGGAAAGCTGGACTTGACTGAGGTTGGTGTTCCTTTTGGAGAAGACCACGATGGTTGCAGATTATTGGTGACATCAAGGGATCTTAATGTGTTGAATGCTGACTTGGGTGCACAGAAGGTTTATAGGCTTGAAGTTTTGTCTGAGGATGAGAGTTGGAGCTTGTTTAAAAAGAGGGGAGGGGATGCTGTTAAAGATCTTAGCATTCAACCCATAGCCATGAAAGTAGCCAAAAACTGTGCTGGTTTGCCCCTTTTGATTGTAACAATGGTGGAGGCATTAAAGAACAAAGATTTATATGCCTGGAAGGATGCATTAGAGCAGTTAACAAATTTTGACCTTGATGAATGTTTTTATTCTCAAGTGCATTCTTCTATTAAGCTGAGTTATGATTATTTAGAAAGTCATGAGCTCAAAACATTCTTCCTCCTTTTGGGTTCAATGGGAAATGGTTATAATACCAAAGATTTGTTGGTATTTGGTTGGTGTTTGGGTTTGCATAAACATGTTGATACATTGGCAGATGGGAGAAACAGACTTTACAAGTTGATAGACAACCTGAGAGCTGCCTGTTTGTTACTTGAAGGGGAAAGAGATTTGGTTGTGGCGCTTGAACTTGTTCGCAATGTGGCTGCCTCAATTGCATCCAGGGTCAAACCTTTCTTCACTGTGCAGAGAAATGCTGAGTTGAAAGAGTGGCCAAGCATGGATCTCCTTAAAAATTGCCATCATATTTTCTTGGATTGTTTTATCCATGAACTTCCTGAGAGATTAGAATGTCCCAAGTTGAAGATACTTCAACTTAATAGTCAAGGTAACTATTTGAAAGTTCCTGATAATTTCTTTGTTGAGATGAAAGAACTGAAGGTTCTAAGTTTAGGAGGTCTGAATTGTAGTCCATCCCTTCCTCCATCTCTTGGTCTCTTGACAAACCTCCAAGCATTGAATCTGTGTAAATGCATGTTGGAAGACATAGCTATTGTTGGAGAACTCACAAGTTTAGAGATTCTCAACCTTGAAAAATCTGAGCTTAAGGAGCTCCCTGCAGAAATAGGACTATTAATTCATCTACGGTTGCTAGATTTGACTGATTGCTCAACACTAGGAGTAATTCCTTGCAACCTTATTTCAAGCTTGACAAGCTTGGAAGAGCTCTATATGGGGAACTGTAGTATTCAATGGGAGGTTGAGGGAAGCGAAAACCGAAGCAATAATTCAAGTCTAAGTGAGTTAAGGTGTTTGCATCAACTAACAACTTTGAATTTGCAGGTTAAAGATGCTTCAGTTTTTCCTAGAGACTTGCTTGCCTTTGGGAAATTAGAAAGCTACAAGATTTTGATTGGGGATGGATGGAAATGGTCTGGGGTGGAGTCTGGGAATTACAAAATTTCAAGAGTACTTAAGCTCAATCTGAGCATGGATCCAAGCATTCTTTTGGATTATGGGATTAAGTTGTTGATGACTAGAGCTGAAGATTTGTATTTATCTGAATTGAAGGGTGTGAAGGAAGTACTTTATGAATTGAATGATGAAGGATTTTCACAATTGAAGCATCTTAATATCCAAAACAGTGCTGAAATGCAGTGCATCATTGGCTCAACAAAGTGGGCCCATTGTGATCATGCCTTCCCAAACTTGGAGTCTTTGATCCTTCACAATCTGATTAACATGGAGAGAATATGCAGTGGTCCACTTCCAGCACAGGCCTTTACCAAACTACAAGTTATCAAAGTAATTGGTTGTGATAGGATGGAGTTTGTTTTCTCGCATTCCATGGTTAAACACCTCTCTGAACTTCTTGAAATTGAAATTTCTGAATGTAAATATATGACCAATATCATAGCTGAGCAGAGACAAGAGGATGATGGAGAAACTGACAAGATCAAGTTCCCAAAAATGCGTTCTCTCACACTAGAATGCTTACCTTCCCTTGTTAGTCTCTCTCCTGAGACATGTATTAAGGGTACTGAAAACAACAACGGTTTCTTCAGTCAACTTCTTAATGATAAGGTACAAACGTGACTTATTGTTCTTTATTAAACTCCAGACTTGAATATCTTATGTTTATTAAATTCAGTGTGCTTGAAAATTTTATTTTCCATTTTTCTTGCTGATATGGATCATTTCATATTACATAACCATTAATTTGGCAGAGAAAAACACAGACAGTATTTTTTTGAAAAAATAAAATAAAATTTGTCTCTCCCCATGATGATCATGTAACATAAGAGTTTACTTGCCAACAAGAGAACCTGAAACATTTGCCTTTATTGGGTATTTTCTACCTAATTAAAAAAGTAATTCACGGCCTTCTTTTGTTACTGATAATCAAACTAAGATTTGATTTTGATGGCATTAATCATGTTGATAGGTTGAATTTCCGAATTTGGAGACCTTGAAGCTGTACTCAATCAATGTTCAGAAGATATGGGATGACAAACTTTCAGCATGTTCATGCTTTCAAAATTTGATCACTTTGACTGTAGATGGTTGTGAAAGGTTGACATGTCTTTTCTCATACTCTGTGGCTGGAAGACTTGTCAAGCTTCAACATCTTTTAATTAGTTCGTGCAAATTGGTAGAGGAGATATTTGTCCCACATGAAAAGATGGGTAACCTTCCTTTTCCTAGAAGATCTGTTCCTAATGAAGAGGTGAGCATTTCAAATTGCTTTGAATTTTTCTTTGTTAGTTCTTCCTTACTTAAAATTTTGACCTTTTATAGAGATATGTGCTGTTTGATTGTCTTGTTAGTTGTTAGACTTATCACATGTATTCTATTGTGAAGTCTGAAGCATGTTATCCGTATGATATAGGTTCCAATTTTCCCCAACTTGGAGACATTTGTGATTTCTCACATGGACAACTTGAAGTCAATATGGCCTAATCAACTCACCCAAAATTCCTTTTGCAAATTGAAAAAAATGGAAATTGCATCCTGTGACAACCTCTTGAATGCGTTCCCAAGTCATGTGCTAAACAAATTACAAAGCCTGGAATCATTGGATGTATGGTACTGTAATTCCCTGGAAGTTGTGTATGAAATAGAAGGTAGAAACACAGAGGGTAGAAGTCAGGGAAAGCTGGACATTCCACTGAGAACTTTGTCTTTGGGTCATTTACCAAACCTAAAGCATTTGTGGAATAAGGATCCTCAAGAAAGTGTCAGGTTTCAAAACCTATTTATGGTCAAAGCTACCAAATGTGTAAGCCTAAAACATGTCTTTCCACTGTCTGTGGCCAAAGACCTTCTGCAACTCCAAGTACTTGAGATAAGTGATTGTGGGGTAGAGGAAATTGTTGCAAAGGATCAAGGAGGGGTAGAGGCAGCTCTTGGGCTTGTTTTCCCAAAATTAGCATCCTTAAAATTTTTGAATTTGCGAGAACTTGGATGCTTTTGTTCCGGAAATCACAAATTCAGATTTCCATTATTGAATAAATTATATGTGGTTGAATGTCCAGCAATGGAGACTTTCTCTCAGGGAATCTTAAGGGCATCAATCCTCAGAAGAATATATTTGACTCAGAAAGGAGATCAGTGGCACTGGGAAGGAGACCTTAATACTACTATAAGAAAGATTTTCAATAGAGGTAGATAGTATTAATCAAACTTCATGATCTCTAATTGTAATTCCTATATTTGTGGTTTTAATTGTTACACCATAAAATCTTCAATATACGTTATGTTTTGGTTGAATATACAGATTTCCAAGGGAAAGTAAGCATTTCATAAAATTCTGAAGGCTCAAATAGGAATTTCTTGGCTTGCACATGCTGTTAAATGGTGTGATAGGTCTTCTGCTTCCACTTGAAATCTTTGGGTGACTTTCAGAAAGATCAACTGGTTCTTGGCTCCCTTTAATTTGTCATGTGAAACATGAATCTGTTCTTTAGATTCCTTACTTTCAGATGAAGAGAACACGAACTCTGATGTTGAGTAAGTTTTCTAGCCTGCATAATTAACGAATAAAGATTTAGTTCTGAAGTTGTAATTTATGTTTGTGTCCTTTTTCCAAAATTATGTTATCATCGTAATCAGAAGCTTAATCCAAATTGGTGGTCATCTTTGTTTGATTTACCCTTTTAAATTGCAACTGAGAAATGTGACATTTGTATTGATGTTCTCTCTGCAAGCCCATTTACTGCATAAAAATGAGGGCTGTATTGTACTATAAACATATGACCCTTTCAGCTTTTAACATTGCAAGATTAAGTTTTGCAGCATAACAAGCTGTATATCCAATGTTAATTTTCAGTTTGTTAGGATTTTCCTTTGTTGAACATGCATAAGTTCATGTAAATTGGGCTATCAGTCTCATCTCATCTTCTTCTGTAGTTTCTTTTCAACTATTGGAGTTCATAACTTGCTTCACTTCTCATAATATTTTCAGTGAGCTCCCTACTATTACCTGATATGCTAATCTGCCTGTCAGGCCTAAACAACGTGCTCACCTGTAGACATTATATAGTATTTTAGTAGTGGTGATTGGAGAATCTTCTTATAAACCATGCTTAAGATCAGTAGCTTGCACAGATCATGCAATAGTAACTACTTGCACAATGGCTTTAACACTACCATCAATCACTAAACTAAACAAGATACCAGAAAGATGCAGTAACAGTAAGCTACTGTTTTGCAACTTTTACTAGCACCAAAACATGACCATAATGAGAGGACTACTGATTCACCCACTGAATATTGGGAATAAATCACTTATGGCCCTTCTTCTTCCATAAATCTCCAAAAATTCTAATTCCAGAACCCTTTCTCTTTAGGCTTCCAAAACCATCATCCAAGTCATCAGCTACACCAGGAGACCCAACAAATACATTGTACCCACCAGCAAGGATCTCAAACATGCCGCCAAAGTGCTTATCCATGGAGCCACGCCTTTTTGAAATCCTGGCATTTATGCCTATACCCCCAGCAAGCACTGTCTCCATTGCTCTTCTTCATCTCTGATTCCAATGCTTCCTTTTCCGCTTCCACTGATTTCGACTTCTCATTCAAACTGTCTGCATTTGTTTTACTTGCTTCCACTCCTTGTGTTAATTCAATTGCCATATTCTCAACTGCAACTTCAAAAACATCAGTCTCATTTTGGTTCTCATGTGGTACAAATATCTTGGGGTTTGGTTTCAGTTTTATTACATTCTTGAGCATTCTTAGAAGGGCACTTCTCTTGGAACTTCTCTGCCACTGGTACTACTGATTTCTTGGCTTTCTTCTTGTCTAGTTGATTGCTGGTTCAAAAGTGGACTACTACTTTCCATTTGCCAACAATCATCTCAACTTTTCTAAGGACTAAAGTTTTTGCTTTTCTTTTCTTTTTTTTTTTCCAGCACTTTGGGATTTCAACTTCTCGTGGATTTTTTATAAGCTATAGTACTTTTATACTTGGTTTCTTTTTTTTTTTTTTCTTACAATTATTATGTTTACTAGTTTAGTCTAATTTATGGATTGCAGTTCTCCTTAAATTTTGTGGTTTTGAAAGAAATCCGTATTCAAAACAATATATAATTTAATGTGAAAACTAACTATACCGTCCATGTTCTTGTTCCAAATTGCATTGCATTAATTAGAATGTTTTACGCATGCTGGCCTGGCTTCTTCATTTGTTCATAATAATAGTCTATGAAATTGACTGAGTTCATTTTGCTCTCTCTACCTTAGACAATCTATCTTATGTTCTTAAGCAATAAGAAATAGGCCAGAGCAAGGCATGTCACTACAGGACTTTGGTTATATTCACAATTCGCTATTCCTGTGTTTATGGTCTCCTTAGTTTCAACTCTGTAAAGAAACAATCTTATTTACACATCATTTCTATTACATCATTTTTTTCCTAAGTAATAAAACAAAAGAAACACATATTCTAATATATATTCTCTCTTTTTTCTTTGCCAAATAGGTACAGATGTAAAGAAAGAATATAAAAATATGATGTGAAGATATCTTTTCTCATTTTTTAATTAGCAATAGGATAGTTTTTGGTTTGGTTTATATAAATTTCTCATGTCAAAAAATAATAATTTGTATCAGTCAAATAAAGAAAAAGAATTTACTAGTTAGGTGCTTTGTCAACAACATATATAAGATGTCATCGTCAGGGAAACTTGTGATGAAGACGTTCTTTAATATTTACCCTTTATATGAAGTTAGGGACGACTGTGGTTATTTTCGTGAAGAAGAAACTAGGGAATATGATAAAGACATTGATAACAAGTAAACACCATTACCATTCCTATTATTGCTTGGCGAGTTTCAACGTGAGTGATAATTGCGTATTCTTTTCTTTTCTGTGTTGACAAACATTATTCGGCATTCACTATTCCACAAAAAGTATAATTATTCACGTCAAATTAATGCATCAAGTAGCCTAAACCTCTGCTTGGTGGCATGGCATCGATTCATTACTTTGCTTCAATGGTACTGCTGTTGTGGTCGAATATACTATCTTCTCAGACTCATGTTGCCAATTGCTTCAGTCATTGTCAATCTTGATTCCCCTCTATATATGTTTATGTTTGTATCGCGGCTTCAGTTACAGAGAATCAATAATTGCAGTTACATAGACCAATTGAAGAAGGAAGCAGAGAAAGATTATCTATTATTATTGGAGGAGTGTTAAGGATACACTCTTTTTTATTAAGTCACGTTACATATTAAAATATAAACTCAAACTTGATTATACGTTAATCGAGTTAATTACACGTTAAATTGAGTTGATTATACGTCAATCGAGATTAAGTGTGTATTTTAATGTGTGACGTAGTGTGAGTTAATTTTGAAATTAAGCTCATAAGTTGTCTAATATGAACATATATATGATACTAAACAATAGTTTATGGTGTAATCAACATAATATTACAGCGGAGCAGAACAGATAACGAAGAGACAAGGAATCGCGATGGAAATTGTTATCATCAGCTTAGTTATGTAATCTCAGGAGAAACTTTGATACTTTGGAAGAAGCCAAAGGTACTCTTCAAGATTTTTATCAATGTCCAAAACTGGTTAGTGAAAGTGGATTGCACTGTTGTTGAGGCAGTCAATGAAGGGCATTCAAGAGTTGGATGTTACTTGAAAGGGAAAGAGATTTTGTACAAATGCACGACGCCGTTCACGAAGCAGCTTCCTCGATTGCATTCAAGGTTCAACCCTTCTTTAGTATGAATTAACAGAATGGCCAAAGATAGATATCCTTCAAAAGTGCCATTCTTTTGACTTGAATTGATGTTATTTCCATGAACTTCCGGCCAATCTTATATCAGGCTTAACATGCATGGAAGAGCTCTATATAGGGAACTGCTTTATCCAATGGGAATCAATGCAAATCTATGACTGAGATCATACTTGAACAAGAAGAGGACAATAATAGCTAAATTGATGGGTGCAGTTCCCTAAATTAAGTTCTCTTACACTAGATAGATTACTTACCTATGCTTGTTAGTTTTTATTGTAAGCCACTCCCATCTCATATGAAATCCAGAAATAAGGATGACTCTTCTATTCCACTGGCACTATTTGATGAAAAGGTACACACGTGACCTATCATTGCTTCACCAGTTTAATCTATTTTAAAGAACGTAAATTATGCAACTGTGGAGTATTTTATAAACCAAAGTGAATTCTACTCTTCTACTCAATTATAGTGTACTTGAACTCCATTTCCTTAAATTTCAACCTGTGTTTATAAGCACTTGCCCTTGCAGCACGTCCTTAACTTAGAGTGACTAGGGTGCAAGTAAAACGCCTTATTTAGCTTACATTAAAAATCCTTGATATTAGATTTTAAGGCTTTAAGCAGCCAAGTTTTGTTTCTTCTTCTTCTTCATCCCATTTTCCTCATGAATTGAAATGTATGACATGTTGACAATATTGTTTACTTTTGCTAATAGATTGCATTTCCTAACTTGGAGAGCTTGAAATTTTTTTCTATAAACACGAGAAAGATATGGGTTGATCAACTTGTTGGGAAATTACGTAAAATTTTCTTATCATCAGATTTGTAGAAAGCGAAATAAATGCGGAATAATAACACACACAAAATTGATAACGGAGTTCGCCAATTGTGCACGTATCAGAAATTTTTGCAAATATTTTACTGATAAAGGAAATATAAAAGGTGTTTACAAAACACTCAAAATCTCTCACAACCCACACCCCAATTACACCCAAAAACTAAAGCTTTTCTCTCTAAACTTTTCTGTTTCTCTCCCTAAGATTTTTCTCTCTTTGTTGGGATACATTTTCTCTTCTGAGGCTTCTATTTATGAAAGTGCGTGATTTTCTTTACGCGGTTTGATTGGTGGCTCCCACTACAATTGTAAATTGCAATTTGCAAAGACTTTCAATCTATTTTTCGGTGATTGATTGAATGGGGGGGCCACAATACCTTAATTTGACCAACAATCTCCTACTTGAAGACCGATTTCAATCTGTCTTGCACCTCGATCAATGCAAAGAAGCCTTCACGGTCGTCCTTACTTAGGAGTCAACCGAAGTTGAGCACAACTTCAGTTTGTCGATAGTCACCACTTTTGTTAACATATCTGCTGGGTTCTTACTTCCTTGGATTTTCTTCAATGTTAGCACCTCATCTTCAAGCAGAGTCCTGATGAAGTGATAACGAAGATCAATGTGCTTTGTTCTGGAATGAAATGCTGAATTCTTTGTCAAATATATTGCACTCTGACTATCACTATACAAAATACTCTTTTCCTGGATGAATCCCAGTTCAGTTAACAATCCTTGAAGCCATATCAATTTTAACATTCTATCGCCACATACTCGGCGTAGTGGATAAAACAACAATCTTTTGTATCTGTGACATCCAACTAAATTTGTTGTTCCAACGGTGAATATGTAATCGGTGGTACTTCATGATCGACTTCACCTTGCATCTACATGCACTTTTAATTCTCCTTTACCAAAGTACAAACATTTCTGTAGTGCCTCGTAGATACCTCAAAATTCACTTTTTGCTTCCCAATGAGCTTTACTGGATTTGACATAAACGCTTTACAACTCCTTTGCATGGCCAATGTCTAGCCTTGTACAGCACCATTGCGTACATCAAACTTCCAATGGTGAAGCATTGAACTTTAGCCATGAATTCTACTTCTTCCTCCGTCGGGGACCGATCCTTGGATAGCGAAAATGATTGGCCAAAGGTGTGCTAACCGGTTTGGCGTTATCCATGTTGAATCTTTGTAAAACACGGTTGATGTACTCGCACGAGATTGTAAAATCCTCTTTGCTTATCTCTCGTGATTTGCATTCCAAGGATCTTCCTTCTTTGGACCTAAATCTTTCATATTAAATTCATTTGACAATGCATCTTCAATTTTTCGATCTCGTCCATATCCGAACCTGCTACTAACATATCATCGACATAAAGTAGCAAAATGATAAGCTGGACTTATATCTCTTGAAGAAGCA